>CAJNOQ010004265.1:0-17935 GCA_905250885.1 Didymodactylos carnosus | reverse complement strand
GAAAATCCTCAGGGAATTTATATATGGACTTTTTGAAAATCGCCGAGCATTTTCTATAAATAATTCCCGACATTACAGTGTAGTCTAAATTCCTGGCACCGTCGCTATCCCTACTGTCTTTGAACTTCGAAGTAAAACATACTTAGAAACGGGAGATGAAAGGATTTCTTTTTTTACAAATATTATATATCGTCATTTATTCGTCTCAAATACTATTGAAGAGTACCAATTTTGATAGCGTTCTTTCGATATTACAAACACTTTTGTTATATTCATGAGAAGAAATCAAGATTCTGACAAATGGTTAATTTATTTATTTTATTGCAGTAAATGTGTCTGTTTTGACAAAAAGTAAAAACTTTTATCTTCATGTGGTATTCTTGATAACAGAAATTGTTTTTCGTGAGAAAAGAATGCATTAACAAACGATGACTGGAGGACGCATTCTTTCGCTTTCAAAACGTTAGGATAACGCGCTTTCTAGTGACATCTAAATGATAGTGGAAACGGTTTCATTTTCACTAAACATGTGTGTTAGCAATGCATTCCATGAATAAACGTAGACGAAGCCGACTATGCGATAAAACGATTAATCATGCATGAAATTAACGAACTGGCGCTTGGAATTATTTATCTTATTTTCGTAACTCCACAAGAGAAACTGAAAATCTTAAATTCAATGTTTCTAATAACTTCTCTCAACTCGGTTCAAGATACTGACGTCAAAATTTTCAGCGCGATCGACTAGAATTTTATGAATGGCGTATGTAACTAGATGAGAAACTAGCTTTCTAGAAAATCACACTCTTAACTTCGCCAAACCAATATGAGGCAAAACAAATCAGCTTTCTTTTTCGACGTTCTATCTTTGGGATAAATGTCACATCAACATGACTTTTTTCCCCCATTTTGTAATAAGGTGAGGATAAGAGGCGGGGACATCCTCATACGCTGTGAACTGGAAAATAAGTCATAGGAAATAAAAACCGATTTTCAGTTTGTCTATATACGAATTCAGCAGCGATTTTCTACTTTCTTGAAAACGGGATTTTCAAGAATTTTACCTTTTTCATAAAATGTGCCTAGATTTTCTGGGAAATCAATTCAAGTTTTTCAGAAAATCAAAAGCGATACTCTAGAAGAAAACGATATTGCATAAAATCAACGACGCTTTTTAAACTTGAAAATCCCCGCCGAATTCGTATGTAGACAAAGTGAAAACCAAAAGTGGAAAATATTTTAAAGAAATTGAATCTAGGCGATTTTTACAATTGTTCAGCGTCCTTCTCGTTTAATTTTTTTTTCGTTTTTTTCTTTACATGGAGTCCAAAAAAGATTAACTGGGGATAGTAAAACGGCACAGGTAACCGAATAAGAAATAATTGGTTCTGTTTCTTCAATTTTCTACTAGAGAAAAACACGTACGGTGCGTGGAATGCAAAAGTTGAGGAAAATTCTTTTTTGAACCTATTATACATCATTTTTCAAGTTTCCAAAAATTGTTTTCATGTCGAAAAATCGATAAAACTAGGAACCGCGGGAAAAATCGAAAAATGACTGAGCCTGTATACTTGCGAAAATTCAAATTTTCGCCCTGTTTTTTCTTTCAGAGTTTATGAACTATTTTTTTCTGATTCAGCACTGAACACCGATAAAGTAAACAATTAAACACACACAAGAAACGGTCGTCCTCACATGACAGTCAATCAGATTCTTTCTTTCAGCCTGTCGCACACAAGCGACAGCTGTTTGTATTTTAGGGAAAAAAATTTCGGGATTTAACGGGATTGTAATTAAGCCTACGCGACGGGATCGGGATAGGGATTGGCGAAAAGAAGTTTTGGAATCGAGACCGGGTTTCAATCCTACGGGATGGAATCGAGACGAAAAAGCTCGATCCCGCAGGGCTCTAATTCTAAGAGACATTTTTTAAAATGTACGGCAATATTTAATTCAAGTTTATAATTTATTTATCGATGTTTCGAAAAAACAATTTTCATTATCGAGAGTATTTGTATTAACGCTTATAATGAAAATTGTTTTTTCGAAACATCGATAAATAAATTATAAACTTGAATTAAATATTGCCGTACATTTTAAAAAATGCGTCTTAGAATAAGACCCTATAAGTCGTTTAAGGATTAGCTCCATACATAGGTCTTAAAATAAGCCTAAGAATAAATGAATTATAAAATTAAATATGAATTTTAAGACAGCTGCTGGTACTATCATGACAATTTTAAAGTTTGTACCCATTAACAAATTCAATAAAGATTTGTTGACAACAAAATGTCTAAATTTTTTGTTGGAAATATGTTAACCGGAAAATTCATTTGAATCCTTGCATAATGACAAGCATGTTAAAAACAGATTTAACTTATGATAAAAGGAAAACGATATGTCTCATTTCATTCCTGTACAGTAGGAAAGAAGACATAATCAACAGTAGAAAACTGGCCTGAATATGTTTCGTATATATAGTAGCCGACGTGCTAGTTGTCGTGGAGGATACTGCTGCATTAGTCGGTGATGGAGGACTGCCAGGACCTGCGCCGCTACCACCATTGGCGTTATTATCAACCACCAGAGACGGTGTGCTAGTGGAATCGACACGCACAGTGAATGCACCAATGACTCCTGATGAAAGTCCTGCTGTTGAGTTGACATATGACAGTGTCACTAGTGAATATGATCCATTTTGACCATTGTATACTCGATCAGTGGTGATTAGCGTTCGAGTAATGTTATGAGTGCTATATGGTGGGAGTAAAGCAACTTGATCTGTCATTGTTTCATTGAAAAACATTTGACCGGTATGCGAGACATGACCTGCTGAATAGCCACCACTGCTTATTGTACCGCCAAAATGAACTTTGATGTGGATATGCGTGGCCCGACCATTGTACCAGCCCGGGTAGAGTGTATCAAACACTACTATACCACTTGAATTTGTCAACTGTATGCCACGGAGGTACGTCGTAGTGCTAGCTGTACTGCTTTCGAAATGAGAATACACGCCAATGGGATCGCAGTGCCAAATATCTACAGCTGCATTTATAATAGCTGAACAGTTATTACTATCAATAACGGTGATAATGAGGCGAAACGGTACACCCACTTTTGTTTCACTAAAGATATCACCTGGATGTTATGACAGTGAATGAAAGTTTTCTTAAAATAAGCCCACTTACGTTATGTTTTCTCTGTTCAATGTTGTATTCCAGTAGTATGGACCCTCTTCTTCTTCTGGTGTGAGTAGACAAGATGAGAGCACCGTTCGCTTACATCGGTCACCTAAAAAAGTGGCTATCGATAACAACTGTGATTCGAATGCACCTGTTCTTATTGCACATACCAACTGATTGACAGGCTGCTAACACCGAAAGATATGTACACAATTTTAAGTACGAGATCTTCATCGTTATAAATATTGTTTAAATTAATGGTTTTTTACCACTCTACTTGCTATTCATATATATAAATAACTAAGTCATCATTAAAAACAGTCAAGGTGTAAAAGGAAAAAAAATGTCCGTTCTGTTATAGAGTTCACACCCTGTATTGATGTATAATGAATGAAGAAAAAAAAGTACATACCGTTTATGTAGAGATGAATAAACAGCAAGAATAACATTTCCTTTTCTTTCCATTTTCTCTTAGGCGAAAGACTATGTAGTAGTTTTATACACGCAGTCTGTCTCCAATATTCCTTGATGACTCATTTCCTACTGTCTTTGAACTTCAAAGTAAAACATTCTTAGAAAAGTGAGACGTGGAAGGATCTCATGTCAACAACTTTTCCTCAAACAAGTTTCCGCTGTAATTGAACGAAAGAGAGCCTTTTTAATTTGCGCTAAGTTGAATAAAGTTGTTTCTGAACAGTTTTTGGTAACTGAAGCTAAATTTAGCGATGTAATAAGATGTACATTTTACGTCAGTGTTTATTTAAACTCTTTGAATCATATATCATTCGAAAGAGTAACGAAAACTGAACAAATAACTCATTTTGTCTGTGTGAAGTTTGAAAATCGAAGTTAAACAGTTTTAATTGCCGAAAAATATCAAAATGTCGAAACATAATATTTTCGAATAAAAACGAATTTTTGAGCAACTTATGGTTTGCCAGAAGATTTCTATCGCGCATCTTATAGACCAAACAATTCTGTAAACGGCTGGTGTTACCGAAATTGCCTTCCAGTTAACTTTCGGTAAAATTCGGCGGTTTGCATTTTGACGCTAAAATATGAATTTTCACGATGGTTTTCGATGGTTCTTAAAACAGCTTAAAAGCTGCCTGTGTCCAGTAAGTTTACCGTGTGTGACTGTTAGAGTTCCATAATCAGTTAAATTGGCTTTTTGTTCATACAGAATATCCCGATTGCAAATTTTATGATTATTTGCGAAGAAAATTGTGCTCGAACGCCAAAACTAAATAATACAGTATACTCTGTTCTCTTTTTGCATATCCCCAGGGAATACTACAGAAATACTACAGAACAAAAACACGGTTTTGTTCAAAATCTGAGAAAAGTAAAACTTATTTTGTGCGATAGAAATTTCATATGAAATTTTTTGAATACACACGTATCATATGATCGACCTTTTGGAGCTCTACAAAATGGCTCAAGTAATTTTTTTATATCTCAGCATCGACATACGTAAATAGAAAAAAACTGAATTTTGTGCTTGAAAGTTGTTGATGTTGTACACTTTCGGTATTCTCACAATAACCTTTTTACTTTTAGCTCTAAAGCTAAGGACTGAAGTATTGGAAAAGATCAGTACAAGTATTGATGCTTCATATAATTTGTGATTCTGATGCATACAGTGATAGCTATTATTGAAATAAAAAAACAAAACCTTCACTCTCACATTAAGGTAATGTAAACGGAGACACTACACCGACATGTATTACGAAGTTGCTTTCAAAGTGCTGTATTTTAATTTTAAAAAATAACATGGACTTTAGTATATGGGTATTATCTATGGTATCTATAACTGAAACTGAAAGTTTTAAAATACCTAGTCTTGTAGTGCGCAATTTTCTGTACTAGATACTCCCTCTTTCAAATAATGCGACGGCTCGTCTAACCGGTTGAAAACGAAACAATTTGCTCCGTCAGACCTTATTCTGAGAAAAAACCGTTTTTCCTGCACGATTTGTGGTTCAAAAGACCTTTTCTTCTTTTTCTTTGCAAAATTTCTCTATCCTTACCGAGCTTTAAGGAACGTAGATATAATCTTTAGGACATCTTCATAAAAGCATTACGGAACAGGTTCACCAAACGCTATAACTTCACGTTTGCTACGAGTGCATAACGGATCACTCTTTAAAACCAGTAACATTGTCTATAGTTTATTCCCTGTAGAGTGACGTTGAAGCCGCTCAGGATAAGATTTTTGTAAGACAAGAACAACACCAACTTTATACTTTTCTGATTCACATATGAGAGGAAAATTCTCGATCCGATTCTGACGATCAGTGTATGTTTTGTTACTGATAGCTGTACAAACTATTTCTAATTTTTTCTTCGACAATTTTTAATAGGATAGTATACAAAAATATCAAGACTCTGGTTTCTCTACTGGTACTGAGCCTGCTCTGTAACATAACGTAATGTTCATAGTCTCGTTCATCGGGAGTCGTAAATCCTGAAAGAAGATTTCAATCTATATTTCTTACTCTTCTCTATAAAAACATTATACCCTTAGTCATCCACAAGAGAGTAACCTTACTTTTTTTTTCTCGGTCACTGTAATGTCTTTCTTTTCTTTTTGTTAAAATATACCTTGTGGAATAAAAACTATGTATCTGCATTAATTTCAAAAAAATATTACCTTACAGGATATAATTTTCAAAACAAATCAGTTTTCGCCATATATACTTCTGTTTGAATTTCAGAACCGAACCTTTTGACGACGTGTGTGTTAGAAGAGCTTATTAGTGAATCGTTACTTTTCCATTATTATTGAGTTTCGTAATGATCTACTCGTGGAAATGGTCGAAAAAATCCTAGGTTGCCTTTCACATTTTATAATGGAAATCAATTCAAAAACATTATGGTCTTTTTTCTGATGTAACCGCTGCATATTCGATAGATTCTTCTACTGTTTCCACTTTCAGCATTGCATAATATTCAAATAACCTCAGTGATTCTATTCAAGCATTATATAGTGAAAGAAAGAATTTTCTTTCGAGAGATAAAATATAAGAATCTCTCGTTTTTTTCCTATTAAAAGACGCCACAAGCCTACTGATTTTTACTATTCACAAGAAGATACAAATGCAGTTTTTGTGTGTATGTATCATGTGGCACGTTTATCGAGTTTTTGTAAGTAAAAACTGGTGAAAAACTTTTATCCATGCATAAAAAAAGACTCTTGATAATAGGAAAGCGAGAACGAGGCAGTTTTTGTGGAGTTTGCCGAAAATGATGTGCACCGTTTTCACATTGCTGACCTACCAATTCCAGCTAATTATAAAGATAACTTTATGGTGATGGCTGGAGATTATAAAACAATAACTGTTTGTAAAGATTTGTGTAAGCCATAAATGCGACAAAAAATGCATATATATGTGTGTGTGTATCAATAAAGATATAACGATAATATGAGCAGTTTTACGAACCTTAATTATTGGTAGGTATTAAACAGTTGTTAGATTTAAGGATAACCGTCTCAGAAATTAGTCTAGGGCTGTCATGGCTCGCAGCAAAATGTCTCTAACTTTGGACAGCCAACAATTTCGACCTTGTGCAGATTTGTAGAGCTTGAGTTTCCAATTCTAAACAACTGCTCGCAGTTCATTCCATTTCATAAATCGGCATTATCTCTAGAAAAATGATTATGGCTGACTGTCTGATCATATTGAATTTTAAATGGTTAGATGCGGTCAGTTTTACTCTTTCGAATAAGAAACACTTAACTCTCCAGCTGCTTGCGTCTCCAAGTTATTCAAAAAGTAATTAGTCGTCTTCTGTTTTGAAAGGAACAACGGATGTGAGGATGTTACTATTTGGTTCTAGTGCACCATCCTTTTTCTTAACATTCTGTCAAGCCCTTTGACGCTTAAATGTATTATAATCCTGATTCGGACACAGTCGCATCGAAAAGAGGTGAGAAGCCAACGGTTTCTACTGTCTGAAAAGAACAACTGAAAAAAAATAGGCAACGAATTAGGTAAACAAAGGAAGATTCGCTACCTTTCAGATTTGAGAGTTCAACAATGAGTGCCCGTCCATCGGCTCTACCTTCTCGCTTCGAAGATCTTCCAAGCGAACTATTTCATGACTTCAAGGCCTATTTAACTGCCGATAACTTGTACAAGGCTTTCTCTGGACTCAACTCCCGTTTTAACAACCTCCACGTTGAAATTAGTTCACCTGTCGACAGTCAACGTGTAACGACGATGTTCTTCGGCTGCCGCATCGTCAGCGCTAGTGTTCCTCGCGATAGCAGGGCCACAGCCATAACAACGACATATTCCCGTCTTTGCTTGCTCATTCTTCACCGTCCGATTCGACTGACACCAGGCAAACTATCAGCTCTCGAACGGATAACACTCGATCTGTCAGAAATGCGATTGAAGCATGCCGTCCCTCTGTGTCAGTTGATCTTCTCCGATCGTCTTCCTTCTCTCCGGTTCCTTCGCCTCGCACATAGAAAGGTTCGTGCTCTCGGCCACTGGAGGCCGCTGACCACATCCATCCGTCAACAATGTCCAACATTGGCTCAGTTTACCTTCGATATTCGCCTTAAAATAAATAGTTTATTCTGATCTTCTTCGTGATAATTTCGAACGTGGCCATTTCGATACTACTTATCGTGCTGAGATTAAATATATTGTTGATACTGCTGCTTTTGAATAAATAATGCTTATCTTGCTTTACTTTTACATCATATATTTCTATGATGGCTGCGATTATTGTGATTGTTATTATGTTACTATTTTCGCTTTCCATTCTTCTTTCTTCACTAGCTGCTTCTCTCTCTTAAACATTGTGGGTGTGTTAGTGGTTGTACTATTGTCTTTTCCTTCTTTAGTATGGTTTTATAGCTGTAATGAACTGCGCCATAGTACTGCACCGACGCAATGACCACACGGTCAATTCTGGGCTCTTCTATGATTACTTTTAGTTAACAAAAATAGATTAAACTAGAACAGGTATGAGTTTATAATGCGATTATTCATCTGTAACCGGGATAGAGTCTAAACAGTAGGATACAAATACATACCAAAGATAAAAAAGTGTGCATTTATAATGCCAAGTCACTCAGCAACTCATATTATTTCACTTGACAACTAGAGAAGAAAATTGCATAGAAGTTTACGATATATGGAGAGTTTAAAGACAACGAAAATGAAGATCACAGAGAATTCTGTTGTCTTTTAACAATTGCTGTACAATATTTTCTATCAAGATTCCCACAGTATGAACAGAAGTGATGTTATGTGGAAGCTTGTTGCACTTTTTGATTATGTTAACAAGGTAGGTACCACCGAATGAGACTGTGTTCCATCGAGGATGGTTAAACATTTTTCTATAACAAGTTCTGAAAGAGTGTCTGTTTTTAGTTAGTTGAAGCCAATTGAATTGCGAGAGAGCAGTTGGAACTTTTGACTATTTTCAAAGATCTTGCAAAGATTGGAGTTTATGGCTAGGTGGCAGATTTTCTAGTCATATAAAGTAACGCTTCTATAATGATGCGCAACATCCGTCGTTGAACAGAACAGTGGATTTAGTTCTGCAGTCTACTGCAAAGCTAAGTTCATATGTTCGAATCTCTATTGGTACAAAATTGATTTTGTGTTTTTCGATAGTTTTAGTTTAGAATACTATAATGAAATATTTTTCTACTTGTATTCTGAAAGAATAAGCTTATATCAAAACAGAACACAAAAAACAAACTAAACGAGCATTACTAGTGATAACGTCCAGTCCATCGCATAACTTCAATCGTTGTACAGAATATAGACACATAACAGTGGATAACAGAGACTTCTAGCTTCTATCGATCTGATCGGTCTCGGAAGTGTCAGAAGTAGTAGTCGAGTTTAAAAAATTGTTAAAATTACTCTGTTGCTGTGTTTTATTCCAGTAATTATGACAGTTTAAGCTTCTGAATTGAAAGGACGGGAAACGGTTTCTGCTAGAAAATGGCCCAATATGATTTTGAGTGAAATAGACCAGACATGCTTCCCTTTTCATTTCCCGCTTGTGACTTTCAAAAATTGCTCCTGATCCCCTTGAAAGAATTATTTCTTACCAGTTTTCGTCATCAATTCAATGAAGGTCATTCACTTTGTTTCTCAAGTTTTTCCTACGATTTATACTTTTTTTCTGCGCTTCGCAATAAGCTATAATATTTTGTTTTAAAGGTTTGCTTTCATAGATTTGTTGACTAAATACTGGATAGATATCTCGATTTTTACTCATAGCGATATATAAAAACTAGAATACAATTGCGCTGCGCACAAGTTGCGATGTCAACAGACTCTGTCTGTATATATTTATATTTATATATATTGAGTAAATCATTTCGTCTCAAGAATAAATGGCGCCAAACAATCAACTCTTATAAATACACGAAAAGTTTTTAAGTCCAAAAACATTTCTTATTTCTACTTGTGTAGCTTATAGCGCCGAATCTGGACTTAGTTTTGAAAAAAGAATGTGCATTGATCAATCTCCAACGTCGGGAGATTATCCTGCCTTTTCGAAGAAAGTTCTCTAGATCACGAGGTGCTCGCCTAAAAACGGGACGAAAGAAAGAAAGAAAGAAGATTGCACCATTTGAATCTTCACACCCAGTCCATATAAAACGCAATATCCCAAAAAATTGAAAAGCACACGTTTCACAATCGAACTGTACAGTACAGTCACATGGAAGAAGAACGAACTATACATTTCACCGTGGAGTGATGAGAGGCATCAACAACTCTATAGTTGAATTAATGAGCTCTAACTTTAGCCATTGGATAGGACAATCTAACGGCTTTCGATACGTGGCAGAACAAATTATTCAATTTCTTTTCTCTTCATCAGGTGCTGGTTGAGATGTTAGTGCTCAGAAAGTCAAAACGAGCGTTAAGAAGAGTACAGTGGATAGTATCGCATTATTTTTCGATCAGGAAATACATCTTTCCCGAACAGGAAATATTCGGTCTTAATTCCCGATCGGGAAATAAAAATGAGGGATTTTTCAGCAAAAAGTTGTTTTAGCATGGCACATAACCAACGATCAAAGAGGAGCTGCAGTTTTTCACATAGAGCAAATGTAAATCACCTAAGCAGCAGAATAAAACCTGGCTGCACTCTAGACGACTTATGGTTCATGAGATAACATCTTTCCCAACTGAAAACATTTCCCACTCAGGACATATTTCTCGATCAAAAAAAGTGCAAACAGACTGCACGCGTGTCAAATACTAATTCTTCATACGCAGAAATTACGATTATTTTTAGGTAATATATCGACAAGACAAGTATTAAGTGGGCTGGCGTGCTTCTTCTTCTTGCACTAATACCCTCTAGATCCGCTTGTTTTCATACAACATTCAGAACTATTTACTATATTCGGCGAACTAATATATTTTATAACTCAGACAATCCTTTGATATGTGTAACTTTCGTTATTAAAGTGTGCAACAAAGAAACAAAAATGCCCCACTGAAAAACAGAATCAAAATTTATGCAGGATCCGGCGGTATTAAAATATCTGGGAATGTTTCTTACCTTTACACAGGATTTTTATACTGCTGACCATGACAGAACCCTGCATAGTTTATGTAGGGTTAGCATGGAAAAAATCCTGCGTAAAAGTAAGAAACATCGCACGACTTTTTGACTTAATCAATCCACACGTTATTTCCTACGAGATCTGGCAGGATGTTGTTGATTGAAAGAAAAAGGATTTTGTTCTTCACGTCTATCGCGCAGTATCCCACAATCTTTTCTCACTAATGTCTGCCCAAGATGACCGTGGAGGAACTTGTCGGTATTATTTACTTTTGGTAGGTTAAGTACTTTTGCATATTTTCTTATAAAGTTTTAAAAACTTTTCTCGTGTCCGATAACATTCCAGAAATTGTATACCTTAATATTTTGACTTTAACACGCATTATCATGTGTACAAAGCCAAACTATTAATAGATAGCGGAAAAGATCTTTTGTATATCAGGAATATTGAATTATGTTCCATCAATAAGAAATTAAAGTCATTAGAATGATCCCACTACTGTGAATTACGATTATTTTTAGGTAATATATCGGCAAGACAAGTATTAAGTGGGCTGGCGTGCTTTTTCTCCTTCCACTAATACCCTCTAGGTCCGCTTGTTTCCATACAACATTCCATACAACTATTTACTATATTCGGCGAACTAATATATTTTATAACCCTTTTTGATATCTGTAACTTTAGTTATTAAAGTATGCAACAAAAAATAGCCAATCGAGAAAATTCGAGAATCTTTTCTGTCATTAATTTCGAATATGCTATGACTATAGTATGTATTATTGTGTAAAACTATTGTTTTATTTATTTGTTTCATCCATACTTTTTTAAAAAATTTGGTCAAACTTACTCCCAATTTGTGAAAAAAATATGAACGATTCACTTCCAAATTTGGGAAAAGATAAGAACGATTTAGAACAAAATCAAGAACGGTTTTCTCGTAATTTGAGAAAAGATAAAAACGATTTACTCTCATTTCGGAGAAACTAGGGGAGTGATTTACTCTGATTTTGAACAAAGTTATTAATGATTTACTCCGAATTTCGGAGAAACCTGAGGGATGATTTACTCCGATTTTGGTTTTTTTGAATACTAAAGTGCAGCTTGCTCCGAAAACTGATATTAAATGTGTTCCTTGAAGAAGCTTTCTTAACCGACTTGGATGACTTATTTCTATGTTTTTCCGCCTACGTCTGAGAAATTACAGTGAATGTAACGTTTAGGCAAACTTAATGAGTGATGCTCATCACTTATTTATACTTCGCCATGAGCTCGGAGAATCAGGGGCTTGTTTTTGAAGACCTTAGTCCCATTTTTGAGGATCTTCCTCCCATTTTGGATTTACACTTCAATTAATGTTTCGCGGCCTTTCGACCAGCATATAACTGGAAATAAAATTGAAAACCACAAGATAAGCTTTAGAATAAACTTCGAAGTTTTAAAGTCTAAAAACTGAACGTATGGGCTATCCTAAATGCGTCAAATGTGCATAGTCAAAACAAATTTTGTTCGTGCGGTTTTCAGTGTTTACATGAGTTTTCTCAATTTATTTTTCTTTTGCTACGAGATCAGGGAAAAGGTTCGTCCTGTTGCTGTCTTTGCACATGAAAAATAACTTCAGTGATCTACAGTAATGAAACGCGAAGAGTCTGTCGTTCTTCTTGGGTTGAAACCTTCGCATAATTTGAGTTGGGGAGCACACGTGAATGATGTAGTTCTTGCATGCAGACGTCGTTTAGGTGTTCTTTATCGTACATTTAAAGATGCTACAAAGTGTATTTGATTAAAAATTTATATGGTATGCATTCTTAGTAAATTAGATTACCGTTCTGTAATATATGATAGTGATTGGCTTAGTTCAAGTCTTGATAAGGTTACAAAGTTAGCAGCGCGATTAATATGTAAAAAGTTTGACGGTTCAGTTAGGGAGTTAATCGAAAAATTGAAACTTTCCGATTTACCTTTGAGAAGGAAATACTTTCGGCTTCTGCATTTCTATGAAATTAAAAATGATTTATCACCACTTTCTAGTTTTCAAATTAAATTGATTGAACCTATAGTAAATCGTAGATCAGATCGGTTAAATTCGGATAGACAAAATTCGCAACAAGTAACAACTATTACTGCGACGAAGGCCCGAGTTGCGTCTTCATTTTTTTCCAGGACTGCAGTAGAGTGGAACAGTTTACCGGAGGAGGTAGTCTCTTGTCATACAGTAAATCAATTTAAAAGATTACTAAGATCATTTTTGAACACGTAAAAATATTACAGTTGTTTGTTTATTTTCATGTCATAGGCCTAGAACTGTTTTCTTTGTTAGGCTCAACATATGATGATTTGTTTGTTGTTTTTTTCTTTCAATTTTCTTTCTTTTTTCTACTTATACAATGATGGTAGCCTTATAATTATAAGTTCTTGACTTTTGCTACTTTCCCTTCAGCCATTTGTTTTATCTTAACTTTTCTTCTGGGTTTCATGTGTTTGATGAAATAAATCTCAGTTCAGTTCAGTTCAGCTGACATTTCGAATACTATGTGAGCCTTTAAATAATATATCCTATATAGCTTTAATACGTTTTGGCACAATTATTTAGTTTTAGGTCTGGTTTTATGACAACTTTTCCGAATGTTACAGGTGCTTGCAATAGACATCGTTTTCTCACGTCGACAGTTATTGGATTATTGTCAGATACAAACTGCATGAAGTTACACTGCTAAGAACAAGTTAATCATAAGTATCATTTATTGTTGTTCCTCATAATAAGTGTAGATAAACGAAAAAAGGTTCAACGTATATAATTGACAAAAAACGAATATTACATTGTTTACTAAATATGAAATCTCTGAGTTTCGTCATTCAATTCTTTTGTTCAAAATATAATTAAAATGATCAGAGAATAATAATAATAATAATTTAAATTAGGTTTGATAAGTATATTGCGGAGCTTTAGTTACAATATCTTTATCATCCGTGACACACACCACACGTGTTGGATCATACATCCTGTTTTCCATACCATTTCTTGC
Organism: Didymodactylos carnosus; assembly: GCA_905250885.1. Lineage (NCBI taxonomy): Eukaryota > Metazoa > Rotifera > Eurotatoria > Philodinida > Philodinidae > Didymodactylos > Didymodactylos carnosus. Next base: position 4,172 of record CAJNOQ010004265.1, on the reverse strand, counting down.
ATTATAAGGAGTTAATTCTGTGACGAAAAAGAAAAGCAAAGAGTAAATCTCAGTGAGAATAAGATTATTATTTACTAAGTACACTTACGGCTATCAAATGCTAAAATTGCGTTAGACGCTTGGTCGAATGTTTTCCCTACCAGCTCTGGCCATTCTTTACTGCCGGACATGTTTTAAGCCTTTTAATGTATATGACAGAGATAAATTTACCCAATAAGTTCAAAAACGGTTTTGTAATTTTAATAAAACCTGTTCTATTTTACTGGTACGTTTATATGATGGAAACTGTGTATAAGAGAGTATTTTTATTTTTTCTCTTATCTTATATTTTTTATTAGCATTTAAAGAAACTAATCGGTAGAATAAAGAAAAATGTAAAAGGTATGTTGACTATCCACTTTCATCACCTTATCTACAACAAGGACATCGATAAGAAGAAAATAAAATATTATGCGTCCTTTGTGCAAGAACATAAAACACTTTAGGTCAAGATAAGAGAAACGGGATACATCTAAATTTCTCCTTTTATCTAAAGAATCATGCACGTGCAATTCAACCTGCTATTATCATTCGTAATTCTGTTAGAAATGTGAAAAATTACATACATAATAGATGAAAAATTCTTCTTTCAAATAATTTAGTAGAGTTTTTGCTTAAATTTTGGGAGCGTGCAGATCATGGCTGAGTATGGAACGAAAGGTCGGTGCATCGTCCTGGAATCAAGTGTGATGTTTTTGAACGTTGCTCGCTTACGCAAAATATTTGGTATTGCATCGCTTTCTTGTAAGATGCACGTAATGCAAACTTCAACTGAAATTTTTTTTTTGGCGTTATTATACATATTCAGATTCAGCTTAACGAGCTGATTACAAATACCACTTTCCGAGCCTCCAAAAGCCATTTCTTCATGGAGAAAAACTCAAATTACTGAGAGGACCTCAAAAATACCCAGAACCGTCCTCTATGATGAAATTGACTTTTTGAGCTTGTATTGAAAGATGGAAGGAAATATGTTCGAACTATATTTTTCTGAATCAGCATTGAAAACTGATTTAGAAAAGGTTTTCAATTCATTTCAGAGGTAAACAGTCGCCCGCCGTGGACGTCCGAACCAACGGCTGTCAACCGGCTGTGCCTCACTTTGTAAATCTATCTAGTTTTGGGGTAAAGGGCTATATCGATCATTAAGATACCATCGGATTGGCCAACACGCCAGCTTTAAAAGTACCTAGAGCTTTTTTCAAAATTCGTTTTCCTTGCTGAGAAAAACGGCTTTTACTGAAAACCAAAGAGACACCGCGAGGAGATAGTTGGAAAACCACACCATGTGTAAAAATTTTCAATAGGATTGTATTGATTTTCTTCTATGCTGATAGCCCAGGATATCTTCTTCAAAACGAGTTCAGACCTTCAGAATATAGAGTATTTAAGCTCTTATATATCTTATTTATAGATCTTTAAAAAAGTTTACAAAATCCTGAGATTTTCCAAAAGGGTTTCTGGAAAACCCATTAACGCAAATATGCTTTTTCGATTTTTTCGACCGTATAATCATGTTTAGCGGAGAAAATCGATCATATCCTGAAGGTCTGAACTCGTTCCAATGTTTATTGAGTGGAAAGTTAACTTTTTAATAGTTGAAATAGCCTGAAAACCCAAATTTTCGTAAACTCACTTTTCGGTAGACTTTTAGAACTTTTTCTAAAAACAAATAATTGAAAAAAAATTTCACATAAAGCTTGCATTACGTGCATCTTATATACTATTAGAGGCCAATTATGCTGCACATACATTGGGAAGTCGACTGAGTGAAACGATAAATAGACGAAATTAGATAAGATAAGATAGATAAGATTTTATTTTTACTAAAGTGCAGGATATCACAAAAAAGAACAAAAGACTTGTGGCATCCGTGGATACCCTGTGATAACCGAAAACTAAAAATTTAAAATTAGAAGATTCAGAAACTCATAACAGTTTGATTACTTTTCAAAAAGAATTCCTATATTATATCTGATTTATTGTCATATATTCTCCTATAGTATAACTTTCATCATATCCAGTACTGTAACATATATTCACTATGAAGTGAATCACGTGACGATTAATTATCTCATAGAAAAAAACGATACAGTTGTCTCAAAAATATACTCATTTTGTCACAGTAATTATACGATAACTACAGCAAATATTGAAAAACTAACACCAGATGTGTCATCGCGACTCTTCTACTTCCGAGAGTATCGCGTGACAATTAATTATCTCATAGAAAAAGTTATTGACAACAGGAGTGTAACCGGTATCGAAAATGCGATACCAGTACCGGTCACCGGTATACAAACTTCGTACCGGTACCGGCTGGTCTTGATCGTTCTTTGCCTAAATACAAATACTTTTTCCTTGTTTATAGAAATATGTCATAAGTGAACTGAATTTACACGATATTTTTCGCCAAATCGTATTATATTGCAAAATACCAGTAATGTCGACCGATTGATTATACTTCATACTAATATCGGTATCCCGATCGCCGTTATAATTCATACCCGTATTGGTACCGGTATACCGGTACCGTTGCACCTCCGATTGAAATATGCTCAGCTTTTGAGACTCATTAGGTAATAATTAAAACATGTATCGAAAAAATAAGTTCAGCTGTTTCATCTGTCTCTCTTGCATTGTCGAATGATGTTTTTTCCCAAATCTGTACGATTAGTGATAGCTGAGAATGAGTAGCTGACTGGAAGCAGAAAGTAGGGTCTAGAAGAAAGGAAGAATAATTTTTTGTAGTGAAACAGAATAAGCCTCTCCGAGTCTCACTCGGCCGGCCTAACCAGATGCCAACTGCCCTGCGGGAAGACTGAAAAGTCGGCTGAGTGAAACGGTAAACAGACGCAATTAGAATATCTACAAACCCATAACAGTTTAACTACTTTTCAACAAGAATTCCTATATCAGCTGATTCATTATCCTGTTATATATTCTGCTATAGCTTTTATCGTATCATAAACACTGAAGCATATATTCAGTATGAACAACATCACGTGACGATTAATTATGTCATAGCTAATACGATAGAGTTGTCTCAAAAATATACTCATTTTATGACACTTATTATAGGATAACTAAAGTAAATGTCCGAAAACTAACTTCAGATGTGACATCTTCCACCTCTCTATGTTCTCATCATATTTTCCCGAAATCTATACTATCAGAGGTAACCGAGGACGAATGTCTGACTTGAACACGAAAACACAGTGTGGAAAGAAAGAAAAGAAGAAGAACTTTGCTAGGTAACACTCCAAACTAAACAGAATAAGTCTCCCTATCGTTTCACTCAGCTGACTTAACTAGAGACCAACTGTCCTGAGGAAAGATCGGAAAGTCGACTGAGAGAAACGGTAAACAGACAAAATTAGAAGATTCAGAAACTCATAACAGTTTGACTATTTTTCAAGAATTCCTATATTCCAATATCAGCTGTTTCATTATCATGTCATATATTCTAGTATAGTATAGCTTTCAACGCATCCAGCACTGTAGCATATATTCAGTATCAAATGAATCATGTGACTTTTCATTATCCTGTTATATATTGTACTATAGCTTTTATCGTATCATAAGTATTGTAGCATATATTCAATATGAACGACATTACGCGACGATTAATTATTCCATAGTAAAAACGACAGAGTTTCTAAAAAATATATTTATTTTATGACACTTATTATAGAATAACTAAAGTAAATGTCCGAAAACTAACTCCAGATGTGTCATCTTCCACCCTCTCTACTTTCGAAACGTCTTTTCCCGAAACCTGTATGATCACACATGAGCGAGAATGAGTGTCTGACACGAATAGAAAAACACAGCGTGGAAAGAAAGAAAGAAGAATATTGCTAGGGAACGCTCGAAGTTCAATAGAATAAGTCTCCTTATCGTTTCAGTCAGTCGACTTAACTACATGCCAACTACACTAAAGGGTAGGCCAGAAGTCCTGACTCGATTTGAATAATAAATTTTTCTATAGTGAAACAAGTGGTTGTAAATTTGTCTCTATGAAGAAAAGATGCAGTAAAAAACGCTCTACAAAATGATGATTGATTGACCCCGTTAGCTCATCTAGTAAGAAACTTATAGGCTTAGAAATGTGCTTCACAAAAAAGAAAAAT
>CAJNOQ010004264.1:0-17935 GCA_905250885.1 Didymodactylos carnosus | reverse complement strand
TTTCTTTTCGCCATTTGTTTACGAGTCATCTTAGAAAGTTCTACATTCGGCTTTTTGGTTAAACTAACTCGCTTCAGCGGAACATGTTCGCCTAAGCATCTGTCAACATGAGACTGCCATATGGCAACCACCTCGGACGGATCAGTCGCAAGAAAGAAGGTCTCTGGTATGTTATCCAAAGCATTGTACAGAGCGGGAAGATCGCATTTAGAAAAAGCTTTTACATATCTGTGTTTTGCTTCTGAAGTAGTAATATTAATGTCAAAGGAAAAGATCAGAGTGAAGTGAATAGAACAACCAATAGAAGGCTGATCCGTAATCATAGGGGGTTTCCAAGAAGAAGGAAATAGTAAGTAATCAAGACAGGATTCTTTTGTGGTAGTTACTATAGAATGTGAGCATTCTAATCCGAAAACACTTGCCAAGTCGCGTAAAGCATTGTACATTGGCTTATCAGACGGGTCCGCGTTAAAATCTCCCACAACGAGTAAACAGTCATATTTTGGAGGCAAAGATCCCAAAATAAACGATTCCAGTTTAGAAAAATATCCGTCCCGAAATGAAGGTGGGCGATAAGAATTACAAATAATGAAGATACGTTCGTTAATGGCGACGCTTACTATGAGAGATTCTGTATCAGTATCCGCCGCGATGATAGAGTGTTGCAGTAAATCAGAAAATTGCAGTATACAAGGTATACAAAGTTGCAGTATACCTGAAAATATTTATTTGAACGGAAAGAAAATGGCTATGAAAAAAAGTATTTTCGATCAAAATTGGCATTTTTTTTCGATCAAAATTGAATCCTTGCTTAATTGTTTGACTCTGAAATTTTCTTGCATTATACCTCATTCGATGCAGTGATTCTGAATGACAAATGACATCATTTGTTTTGATCAAAAACATATTTTTAATGGAGAAAATGGATTTCACGTAGAAAACCTTGAATTTTTAGAAAATATATTGTAAAGTCCAGGAACAATTCTGTAGATTTGTAGAAAGTTTAAGCACTGTTGGAAGGATGGAAACCGAGTGCATTATAGCGTTTCAGGAAAATTTTGAGTACTGTAAGAAGAACTGTAATCTGTTGTTTGATGTTGATTTTATCAGCTGAGACGTGCTTATAGAGCTAATAAAACAGATAATGTAACGAGCGTCCATCAGAGTGAATGAAAAGATAATAATAGAACATTGTTTGATAATTATAAAGGATAACGGCTTATTTTAAAATTGATTGAATCAGTTATTTTGCAGTGCATTTAAAAGAGAACGTTGTTCCATATTTCTCGAAGAACTTTTTTATGGTCTTGATGAATTTTTCCGATGTATAGTCCTATCGCTTTGTTTATTTGTAGGGAAATAATTTATAAGGATTAAGAATTAAGTTAGGATCAAAGAGTGTTTTAATATTTCTCATTATATCCAAGGCATGTAAACTCTTACCCAGTCCAAGATATTTTGCTTTATGTAATCCGAGACCGTGCTCAGCCGATATTGAACCTCGTTGTTTCGATACCCATTCATATAAAAATGGTTCTAACACATCTTTAACTGTTTGTGAATATTCTTTTGTTGTTACATTCAAATGGAGATTTCCATCGCCCACATGACCAAAACCTGTTACATTTCTAACATCTTTCAATGGTTCCATGAGTTTTCGAGTTATTTCAACAAGTTCATACATATGTTTTAATCCCAACGAAAAATCATATTTAAACACGTAGCCATCTGATACTAGACCATTAGAAATAGATTCTCTTAACGCCCACAGTTCCGAATACTGATTTAAATCTTGAGCCAATGTTCCATCCGTAATACATCCATCTTCTAATGCTTTGGTCGAAAATAGTTCCATCATATTTTTACAATGTTCAGATGATGTACTCATTGTTTCAATGATAACATAAAATGGACTCTCTTTAATAGGACCACTGTCTTTCTTTAAATATCTCATGGATAATTTTAATGATGTATTGTCCATAAATTCAATAGCCGACAGTGTTTCACCAAGCTTATGTCTTGCTAAACGTAACACCTTTAGTACATCTTCAAATGTCTCACAACTGAAAAAACCTAAGCCAACAGACGACATTTTTGGCGGACATAAGATAGAAACTTGAGTTATTATACCGAGTGTCCCTTCTGAACCAATAAAATGTTGTTTGAGATCATAACCCGTATTATCTTTTCTCAACTGCGTTAAACAATCGAGTATCGTTCCATCTGCTAATACAATTTCTAATCCAAGTATATTTGCACGTAGAGGACCATACCTCACTACTCTTAAGCCACCAGCATTTGTCGCGACATTACCACCTATATGACAACTACCTTTGGCTCCCAAATCTAACGGTATGGTATGACCAAACTGTTCAACATACTTTTCTAATGTTTGCAGAACACAGCCAGATTCTGTCGTTAAAACTGCACTATTTTGATTGAAATCATGAATTCGATTTAGTAAGGATAGTGAGAGAACAATCTCATCAAATACTGGCACAGAACCGCCAGACAAACCCGTATTACCACCTTGAGGACAAACAGCTAATTTTCGCTCATTACAATAACGTAGTATATCAGATATTTCTTGAACAGTTTTCGGACGTAAAACTAGTTTTGATTGACCATGACATGTTTTTATCCAATCAACATTGTACGGCAAACAATCATCATAGTCTGTTACTATACGCTTTGGTAATAGTTTTTCGAAAAATGTAACGTCCTTGTCAGTTAATGTTGAATAAAGAGGCGAACGTTTCAATGATGGGTGTCGGATACTCGAAGAGGATGAAACAGAAGTCGATAAACGACGTAGAAAAATTGTCCACGAATTCATCTATAAATAATATCGCTAAGAATTCGCAACTTTTGTGTAGCAAGAAAAACACACTGAATACGAAATACTATCTAAACACGGCATGAGTACAAGAGCCGACGAAAGAAATAAAGTAAGTCTGAATGGATTCCAGATTATGCTTAGTTTTTCTCATAAAACTTTTATAATAATAAATAAATCATAGGAGAGTCTTCAATGGTAAAGAAAGATGGCCTCTCCAAGCGAAACTGGTTTCGATGACTTCTGTGGCCCACCCCCTTTTTTACTGATCAATAAATAGCAATGAACTTTATCGACCTTTTAGTAAGGGCTCTATTTGATGAGTCGCATTGCTTTTTTTGTCTTGCATTTTCTGTTTATACTACACTATACGACAAGATTTTAAACAATTCACTATGCGAACAGGTTTAGCGACATTATCAGTACGTAAACATGTACTGTGAGGACTGACAAAGTTCAGTTGAATGAAAAAGTGTAATCAATCTCAAACGTGTGGGACTCAAATGTATTGGAGAGAAGGCTCGGATACGATCAGAAAATACTAAAAGTCTTATTTAAAACAGTCAGATCTCTCGGACAAACACGAGAAATCGATGATGGTGCTAATGAGTACCTTAAAATAGTGGTATATGGCACCGCTATCAGGGACTTTTCCCTTGGCATTAGTCTAGGGTCTTACACAATGGTTGTATTGTCTGTCTATGCGAGTTAGGATATGTTAGGACTGAAAGCTAGGTCTAAGTTCTGTCATCGTGAATTAAGGTCGATTGTGACAAATTAGACCTAACTTTAGGTCGGTCAAACCAAGGCATCAGTACATTTCTATCCATGAACGCTACAGTCGCCGCAGAATTTCGAAATTTCACGTTGATAGTAGAGATTTATGGAAGAAATTGATGGATGCCTTGGTTTGACCCTTTCAGTCCTAGCGTATCTGACCAAGATACGCACACATGTCTGTCTGTGCGCAAAATACCGAAAAATGGGTGTTATTTCATGGATAAGCCAATCCTAAGGAAGAAAAATAGAAAATTTCTTTTTAAGCACCCGATAAAAAATACAGAGAGATGACCTTAAATATCTGCTGACGAAGAGAGAAAAAAGTCAAGCATTTGTGTCTGTAGCCAGAGGAAAGATGTCGCCAGAAATCAGGCAGTTTTGATAAAAAAAATGTCCTCATTGGATAACAAAATTCACAGAACATAGATAGTCTATCATAGCGAATCGATCAGAAATACTCATATCAAAAGTGTTGAATGGAAGTACTGTAGAAAAACTCAAAAACGTAATCCTCCGCCCAAAAAAGCATGAAATCTCTTACCTTTAGAAATGAAGTCTTGTTTCACACGGTATTCGAACCGCCTTCAAGCGGAGTACAAAGTTATAGAGCGATCGGGAATCCGAAATCTGCAGCTATAACTCTGTTCTCCGTTTCAAGGCGGTTCGAATGCCGTGTGAAACAAGACTTCATTTCTAAAGAGAATTAATAAGAGTAGAGAGATTTAGTTAGTAAGAATTAGTACGAGATTTGATGCTTTTTTGAGCGGAGGGTCACGTTTTTGAGTTTCTCTTGAAACGAATGTTTTCCCGCCCGCTTCGTGATATGCGAAAACTTCAAAACCACATTTTCATATGCATTTTCCAATGCGGATTCAGAAAAAAAGCGTTTTGAAGCTCCGAAATGCAATGGGAAAAACAATCGTCGTTTTTCTCGAAGGACGTTCACGTTAAATGAAGTTCAAAAAACGGATTTTTGGAGACCTCTTCCAGAGCCGTATGTGAATCCTCCAAAAAACGGGCTGTTTTTTCGTTTTCTATCGACTTTCGAGCTCAGCCGTGCATCAACCAAGAGACTTGTATGGATCGATTTCGTAATTTTATATCTATTTTCATATTTATAAGCTATTTTTAGGGCTTTTACGAAAAGCTCTATAACTTTTTAACGAAGTAAGTCCGAACGAAAAAAATTTAGGAATCTTCCTATATATGTTGCCTTTACCTACGATAAAATCCTGAGCCCAAAACTCAAACGTCGATTGCGCAACTTTCGCCGTTTCACTCGTGCAGTGACTCTTAAGAATTAATTGTCCGAAAAATTTATTCACTGCAAACAAAATATTTCATTATTTCGGGTTTTAATTAAAACTTTCATCCAATGAACTTGAGTCCCACACATTAAAAAAGATTGCTTTTGCTTTTGAATCTCGCATTATTATCAATGACGCTCATAGATCTTAAAACCTTCATCAACATCGAAGTAGTGAAAATGAATTCAAAAATGTTGGATAACACTCAGCCGATTAGTGTTCGGGTTTCTGGTAATTGAAAAAGTCACATCTTTTTCAAATTATCTGAAAACTTTCTTCATGGAACCTTTTATGAATCAGTTACATTTCTTTATTAAAATAAAAAAACTAAACAATAAAAAAAAAACGTAAATGTAAAAAAACGAACGCGATGAAAAACTAGAAAGAATGGAACAATTTTTTTATCCATAAACCTAAGTACAACTTCAAACTTGAGCAAACCAAGAATATCACAGATGAAGTCACGTTCCAAAGAAGACGTTGACATTTAAGACGTTCTTGCTATGAAAATGTTAAAAGAAAAAATCTCTACGACAGCATTGCTGTTAAATCTGACTTTGAAACTTTATATTCGGCCGTATTTTGAGAAAATCTTAGTACAGAATCTAGGTAAACAACTTCATGCCCAACGTGGACTATTCTGTTAGTATATCATAACTTGGTAAGTCTGATTTTTGCCACAATTTGATAAAAATGTTTGAGTTCATTTTCAAAATGGTCCAAGGTGTAACTCATTTAGATCAATGGAATTCACCTACGAAATGAGGAAGAAAAAACAAACTGCTATACATCACTCTACATTCTAAATCGCGTTCCGGATCTTTATACATCCACTCGTTTTTCAGATAATACAGTGCACATTTTGATTACAAAAAGGTGACTGAACAATAAAGGTTTTACCATAGCAGTATTAGTGAAAGGCATATAAGTTCCACTTAGTCTTAAATTAAAATAAACTGATCACTTGAAAATGAATCATATTGGAGAATATTTTACAATTTTTCAACAGACAAACTCGCACGGTAAATAATTTATAAAACCACCGGGGTGGGGTATTTATACAGTTTTATATTTCTTAATTGGACATCACACTAGAACTGACCTTCGATTTATTTGTATGTCATACGAACGTGATCTTATTACTGATGGTGAATCATCATAAAATGGAATTTGCAGCAAATGTTCATCGGATCTCCATGTCGATGGGAATAAATTGTCATCCACCATACTTGAACAATGAAATCCGTTTTGATGTCGAATACAATAATCTTCTATTTCTGAATTAATAGAGTCTGTTGAATCATAATCATTTTTTTGTTTCGATTGAAAACGTGGTGTAAATGTATATTTATTACTACATGTATCATATGAGTTTGGAACAAAGGCTGATTTATCGTCACTCAAATATTCGATACAAGATATTTCACATGATTTAGAACGTTGGCGAATAAATTCATTATCTCCTAAAACTGATGTGTATATATTCGGACAGGAATGAAGTACACAACCAGCTGTAATAAAAAATTCATCATCATTTTGCTCTTCATAATTTTTTGTACCAAATATATGATTTGAATGTTCAATTAAATAAGATGCACATGATCGTTTTAGTAGTGGTTTAGTTAATAATAACTCTTGTGATCTATTTAAAAATGTTTTTGAAGACGAAGAAGTTGTTGTAGAAACGAGTACGTGATTCATATCTAAAGTTTTGTGTAATATCTGACTTGTCATTAGTTGTTCTTCTTCATTTGAATATATAATGTCAATCAATGGATATTTTTTTCTTTTATCAAGCTGTTGCGTTTGTTTGTCGAGGGATGATGACGATGGTGCCAATTGACATGTGTCTGTTTGTAGTGGCGGCGACGATAATGATATAGAAAAGTTTTTAGCACTTGTTGATCCATACGCATTAGAACCTGAAGATGATAACTCTTTATGGATAAATAAAGAATGACAGGAATTACTATGGATAGATGGTGCTGTTGTTGTTGCTGATTTTTCATTACAAAGTACTAATAAAAATTTCGAATTAGGTTCTTGCACCTATAAAGATAAAAAAGAAAACGATTATAACTTTTTCGAGATCATATCTAAAGATTTACACACTATCGACTAGTTAGTATCTATCTCATAGAACATTAAACAGATAGTATAAAGAGTCTTTAGATGTTTTGAAACTAACTCCGTTAATATAATCTCTTAATTTACTAACCCTCGCATTGATCTCTGGGATCTTCACTGATGATACGTTGTATTCACAAGGTGACTCAGAGATCTGAATAACTTTAGTGCTATTTATGAATAAACTAGACGGTGTGCTATTATTCTTATCATGACTGATTGGTTCTGTAGATGAATTAAATAATAAAAATGGTGGACACATATTGAGTGAACCATTTCTTGTATTGGTTTTAAACATTCTAGTTGGATCACTGCTCGATGATGGTATCAACTTATGTTTTCGATTATTATTTCTGACGGTTCTCTTACACTCATTTTCCGTCATCCAGTCCGTGAAATTACTCATTCTTAACAAATAATTCATATTAATATGGTCTATTGGTAGTTCTGATTTTAATTTTGAATGAACCATGATATCGTTATTATCAGTAATATCAGAACATTTAACTACGCCTTTTGAAACACAGATATTAACCTAAAAAACATTTAAGTAAATAGTTTAGATAGTGATACAGTTAAGAGCGAATGGAGATACATGTCTCTTTCTTAGAATAAAACTTCATATCACTCTTTATGAAAGTAAAAAATAGTATAAGCGAAGTAAAATATTCTTTTTCTGTTAGTTGTCCATTCTCATTAGAAGAATTATGACTATCTCACTGAATTCAGAAAATTTTTACTCAATTTCAGAACAACATTAGCAGATGAATACATAATCATTTATCTTAATAATTTCTGACGAAGATTTTCTATATATTGAAAAGCGTTAAACATAGATTTATGTGTTCTAAAACTGTCACTATCATCAAAATTAGATTGATATTTGAATGACCTAAAGTATTCTAGTCTGCGTTACTGAAACATCTTTCATATTAATCATAGTACCTTATTTCATTTATATACAACTATCCTTTTAGATTTACGTATAGTTGTGTGTGTAATACATGACAGGTATATCTTCACTACAAATGGACAAAAAAACGAGGGAAGTTTGTGACATGTCACGGACATTCAAAACCTAACCTTGATTATCATAATGTAGAGAATACTAGATATATATGGATTTGATTATAGCAAGTCATGCTTCCCTTATAAAGTCAAATCAATGAAACAGTATCATAAATTATAAATTTATATAGTAATCATGGAATATGACAAATTCTATAGCAAGGCAATAAAGATAAAAGAGATAGGATACGATGAATAATCTATCAAAGATGTCTTAGTGACGCAAATGAGAATATTCTAGAATATTCAAGTAATGAATAAAATTTCAAATATCGTTAGACAATAATCCACTACTAATATGGAATCAAAAATACGACATAGGATATATAGAGTAAAAATATAAAAACAGTATAACTTCTTTATTTCATTTCGTAAATGATTCAATTATCCTCGTCGATGTTTGTGTAACTCTTTCGTTTATGTTATCCACAACGCACCACATTACTGTAGACTTGTTGGCAAAAATTGTAAAGGTTTTAAAATGTGCCAACATTGTATAATAAGTTCAATTAACTAACTAATTATATCTTCATGTATTACGATACTATTACGTATTCCTTCAATTGAAGAAATTCTATTGTGATAATCGAATTTGGAGGACACCTACCTTAGAAAACATTTGAGCCATGCCATTTTATCAAGTTTAATGACATTATTCACTAAACATCTATATTATCTGTATTAGTAGAGCTTTTCTTTTGTTTATTTTACACGATCGTATAATTTTGTTTCTCTATGTGTGTTGAATGAAGATGATTTCTTTTCTTTTCTTTTTTTTTTTACGTCCGTATGTATTTATATATTTTCAACCAGTTAACAAAAGAAACTGTACGATATACATGCACACACTCGATGAAAGAAGAACAAATGAACTGTTATAACCTTTCTTGAAAATCAACTTAGTTTCATTTTTCAAAAAAATTGATCATTATGTAATATGCACACGATTTAGGAGAGAAAGAGGGAGACAGAGAGAGAGAGAGAAACCATAAAACAAAAGAATATTATAAGTCAGATGTTACTTTACAGATAAACTGAATAGAGAAAGAAAGCTTCATAATATATCTGAATGAGATGTCAGTAATAATAGTCGACATATTTCATTATCATCATGTTCGATAGATGTAATGTGTGGGCAACAGTTCTCAATAATTGTCTAATTATCATAAACCGTAATCATGCAGAAGAATGAAAAAGTATTAAGACAAGTTATGTCGAGAAATCATCTATTCTTTGATGAAGATTCAAAGTGTATTTTTGCTCCTGTTAAAAACGTTTACTTGAGCAAATGAATAGATTAAACTTAACTTGGTAAAAGATAAAATGGTATAAAACATTTTTAAGGTTCCGTTGTCACGTTATTAAACATAAATCTTTGTCTTATCCGAAACTGTTCTGAAAATTTGTTTTCCATTCAACTTTTTCGGCTAATAACATTTTTAACTTGTTCAGACACAAGTTTTTTTAAAACAACATTCTGAACAATTCGAGATAGTGAAGTGCACGGATACGGTTATAGTGCCCGATCCGAACGTTTTTTTAACCGTACCTATAGTCTCTGTATCCATGCGCAAGAACCTCAAAGTGCAAAAAAACAACAGGCATATGTCACATTATTTACATAAAAGAAAACATAACAATAAACAATACTAGTCTTTGTTGAATGTTGAATAAGTGATGCTTTGTTTTCTTTTGAATTTTTATTACAAATGTTTTAGAGAATAGGAATATCAATTGTAAATAAAACTATTGCTATTATATATTCATAACTTGATATGAAACAAAGATTCTGTCTTATTCGTTTAAAATTACAGTAAAGATAAACTTTTTAAAATGGGTCATGTTAGAGTATCAGTAAGTGATTAAATAAATGGACTTATATTATTCACATAACAAAATAAATTTTTATTTGAACTATAGTTTATTGATTGATATTCAATTGAGAGAGCTTGGACAGGAATAGAAATGTAGAATCAAAAAGAAAGATAAATTTGTAATGTGATGTTTTTGCAATGGATAAGTTAAACATTCTTTGTAATCCCGTACTCAAACCTAACCTTTGAGTCGAGTTGTATATCACTATTCTGAACAGTTTTTAATAAGACAAAATTCACGTTCAATATCATGACAATGGGACTTTTTGTTGTTACTTAGAATTTTAAATGTGTACATACTTGTTTTGTTTTACTTTGGTAGTCAGACAATATCGATTTGTCATTGATATTATCTGGACAAGAATAATTTTGGATAGTTGTCAAATAAGATGAATCTTTTTCATTTGCAATACATTGTGTTTCTTGGCCTGTACCTATTATCTCTAATTTTTGATCTAATTCTTTTAAAGGAACACTACTATTAACATATGAAAATACGGAGCAATCGATATCATTAGATTCATGAAGACGAGTAGTATTTAAGGTAGAATGTACATGATTATGAAATAAATTTGATGTGGTCTTATGAGAAATTACATTGATCGAAGTACCAGCTGGTCGCACATGACCTTTACCGTTGAATGATCGCGTTTTTGAACAAACTTTAACGGTAGACACATGTTTTCGAGAATGTGTCCTACGATAAACCTGACCAGTATAATCTTTTTTGTTCGATGATGCTGAACCTAACTCGTTGAAATGCTCTAAACGATTAGGTGAGAAAGTGATAGTAATCATCGGTTGTTAAAAATCTATTTTCATAATTCTTTCTCTTACTTTTGACTTTTACCTCGACAGTCTTTAGTGCAAACGAAATCATTTTTTTCTTTACATCACATCTCAAATATTATGAATTAGATGACAAAATGTACAACTATCTCACCTACATTACGCCATGTCTGATGATTCCTATTGGATCCGTCTTGCTTGGAAATAACAATAACCAACTTATGAAAGACTGAAATGTGAGGACGATTCACGTCCATTAGTAGCTAACAAATCAAGAATATTAAAGAATGATAAAACAAATTAATTGTTTACCGTTACTTGTTGAACTGACGTTGTTCTATAATGCATACGTTTTTAATTTGCCTGTTCACAATATATAAATATTATTTGACCTTGATAAGTTTAGCAGACATATATTAATGATGGGAATTTTAATATTATAGAATGTGTCAGAAGAGGAATACTTGATATTGGTGTCACATTTTGTAGTCGTTCTATTACACTGTGGAAAAAATCGTGTTTCAATGACACTGACAAGTGTTTCATTTTTTTGCCATTATCTTATTATCGTCATCATCATCATTCTATTGAAGTATATTTCGACTTTTGATTAATAATTTATTATGATACGATAGAAAGTGTACAATTAAATAAAAAATAGGACAAAAATAACTCGTGTATGTTCCTTTTTATTTGCGGATGTTTTGTGAAACTCCTCGCATAGCTCTTTTGTTTAAGGATCGCCCATGCAAACATCACCTATGGGAAAAATCTAGATACATTTCGTTTGTAATCGGGTGATACCACTAGTTGTCATCTAGACTACTAGTTAGGAAAGGGACTTTTAACTAGATGTGACTACATGTGCTACTATAGCAGACAATGTAGATTTAGCTACTGCTATAGCAGTAGCTAAATCGATCGATAATTAATTGCAATCGAATAAAAATCCAGTAAATCTAGATGAATCGAGCGATACTAGATTTTTTTATGCTTTGGTAGAAGAGTTGTAGTTTACATTGGAGAAAATAATCATTGACATTTGTTTTCGTTTATACATATACAATTTCTCTTACAATACACGAATATTTCCGTCTAATGGAAGCATACATTTATGCAAATCTAAGCTTCAGCCAAGTTTCCATCATCATAGAACGAACGTTGCACAAAAAATAACAACTGTGAAAAGAATTAGTAAAATAACTTTATCTAATATTTTTTGTCTTAGACATTTTATTTTAAAACTTGAATCGCTCAAATAGCTGTATGTGCCGATATTTAAGAGACTTTTGAAGATTAAGATAAGAAACTTGTAGCAATATTTGAAAATTATCGTATGTACTACAAAAATAAACTTTATACCGTTATGTGTCTCCATCTCTTTTCTAAAATGAAAGAAAAAAAAATGTATGTAACCTTCACAAAGGTAATTCAACCATGATGTGGCGCTTCCTATTCAAAAATCTTGTCGACTAGTAGATCAATTATGGAAAAATTTACTACAGAAATCACTCCATACTTTCCATCTTAAAAAAATTGTGATACATACCGACTTTTTTTGAAGGTTTTTTCGGTGTAAATGATTTTTTTCACTTCCGTAGCAGGAAAAATCAACGCATAATTGAAATTTTAAGTAAAGTATCTCAATATTGATTTTTGTTTTGTTGGTCATGATATTCAAATTAAGTTTTTCAGGGATGTTTTCGATTATACCTGTCTGAAACCTATCACCATTACATCAACTTTCAGTGCCACGTATTCACCCAAGCATTAAAAAAATCTAGTATTGCCCAATTTATCTAGATTAGTAGATTTCTACTTGATCGCACTTATTTATTAACGATAATGGAATCTAGTAATCGGACGATTGATAGATTTCTCCTTAGTTGAAATTATCGACTTATCGCCCGATAATCGCTCAATTTAACTACTGCTGGTAGCACATGTAGACACATCTAGTTAAAAGTCCCTTTTCTAACTGGTAATCCAGATGACAACTAGTGGTATATCGTCCGATTACAGACGAAATGTATCTTAATTTTTCCCATAGGTATTGTTTGCTTGAGCGATTCTTAGCCAGAATTTGATAAAAAATAAACTTTGTGTATGTAGTTTTTAGCGTGTAAATCTTCTCATTGCTACTGAAAATCGATGTAATGATGGTAGGACTTCTTAAAAACTATCATAAGACTCTTTTGCAAATTGATACAATGTAATTAATTGGATCGCGATTTCGATTTGAATTAAGATTTTTTTCATTTTCAAATAAAGTTTATATCTACTATCATAAATTTTTCTTAATTCCAGTCAAATTAGTATCTACTAAGACATTTGTCTCCTTTGAAGGAAATTTTCTGATAAAAAGTGCACACATATTCTCACGGTATTAATTGAATGTTTTCTAGTTAAGTGTCATTTGAATTATAAGAATTATGCGTTTAAAGTTATAAAAAATTGTCATGACGAAAAATTTTTAAAACCCATGCCCCTATAATCAGAGTTCGCGATGTACTGTAATAGACAAATTGTCTAGGCGTTGAATTCAACATGTGAGTGAGTTAGGGAGAGAGAGAATATAAATTCACTAAAGTCATGATGATTATACGCAGTTTATAAGTGAAAAGTTTAATTGAATATGTTGAGTGATTTTGCTGCGTGCCGTGCGTACTTGATATCTGTAAAAATAGTAATCATAGTCATCTATTTGAAAGTATCTTGATTATTATTTTTATTCGACTCTTGTCATTAGTCAAGCATAAGAAGATCGTTGTGGCATGTTAGATTTGGTTCTGTAACGGTTAACATTCTATGAAGAATGAATGAATACATACATACAGACGCGGATATTAAAAATAGATGTAATTGATCTAACTTTCATCGAGAATTCGATGACAGACCTTGAATGAGAGAAAACATTGAACCTATTGTTTTTTAATTAACATCAGCAGTTTCGCTTGTCTGAAAACAAACATATCATTATTTGACATTATACAATTTGAATTTGATTGAATTTCAATATACATCTCGTTTGATCTTTTACTAGAGAGAAAACTTATCTACATATCAAAGACAAACCTATTATCACTGATCATTAGAGGAGGGAGAGAGAAAGCGAGACACTCAATCAAGCGTGGTAGAAGCAAGCGAGAAAGAAAATATTGATTGAACTCTCTTTATATTTGTGTGTGTGTATGTGTCTGTCGTTCTCACACCTCTTTACTCAATAAAACACTAGGCCTATCCTTCAAGTTCAAATATTTCTTTTCTTGTTAAGCAGAAGAAGAAGAGAGAATATTACCATAAAGTCCCATGACGATTTTATGTTAATTTACATTTCCTTTCCTAAAAAAGCTTCGCTCTTATATTCTGATATTGGCTAAAAAAAACTTCTATTCTCTACTCTTTGATTTTCTTTTCTTCTCTTCCTCACCATTCCCTAAAAGAAAAATAAGTGTTTGAAATTGTATTATAACGAGAATAAGAAAAGAAAGAGAGATGAATAAATGTTCAAAGACATCTTTTTTTAATATTTATTATTCTTTTTTTCAATTTATTTTTATTCCATCTCATCATGCTAACAAATACAAAACAACTCGAACGATAATTGACTATATCTTGTTTTAATATTTTTCTAAAGTTCCGAGATTTCTTCAAGGTCTTATTTTTTTAACGTTGACTTCATACGTTGTGTACATTCAAAAGTCGTTAAAGTAAGTAAGTAGCCTCTTTATTTAATTCCACTTATTAAATTATCACAAAAGATTATGTAAAAAGTTTTTCTAAAATAACTATTTTACGTAGAATTTTTCCCAGACAAAATGTTGACATTGAGTTATAGAAAATCTCTAGAACCAAAAGTATCATGACCTCGAAGGACGTTCGAAGTTTCTGAATCAGAAAAATAGTCAATAATCCTGAATTTTCTAAAATAGATGTCTGACTTTGTTTTGAGCTTATAGTAGTGATTATAGAAATGACAATCGCTTATGGTCCTTATCATCCACTGTAAAAGTTGACAGTGCTGTCAACATTATTTGCTAAAAAGTAACATATTACTCCATAGAGAAGAGCTAAACTGATCACAAGATCTCTCAGTATCTACCATCACATGATATGTAACTTTATACTTTTATCCGTTTTTCTTGAATATTTATTTGTACCATTTTTTAATTCGAATCGGATTCATTAGTTTTTTAAAAGTTAATAGAACTAAACACTACATTCACACTGCTGATTGGTCTCACAGTTTAGATTTTGTTTTATAATTTTGTACTGATGAATTTATGTTACTCTCTTCCTGTGTCGATTTATCACACTTTGTCCTAAGCGCACACATCATGTTTTCTATCTATGTTGATCTTGTCTAAATACATTAGTCGAATGGTCATTTTAAGACGCAGAAAAGAAGTGAAAAAATATTGTTTCAAACAAGTATCACGCATCATCACACGGTTGGCTATTTATTTTCATTTCATTTACACTACTACATCTAACAACACACACATACACACACACACACACACACATATATATATATATACATAAATATAAATATATTCAGAGATGAATTTAGACAGCAAAAGGAAAATAGTTCCTTTTTATTTAAACGATTCATCTCTGTAATGAAACTGAATGTATGCCTATGAGACAAACAGTGGATGATTAGAAATCTTCACTTTTATCCTACAAAATCATATCAGCTTTATTTTCTTTGGAGAAATCAAATTGTATCAACTTAACTGACTTTTACCTTTACTCATATTGAAATGAAAAAAAAATTTTTGGGTGGAGTTGATGTGTTTAATAACTGTGAAAGAAAGTCATTTTGACAAATTAACCACATATCACAATTCTTGTTCATCCATACGGATGAAATGATACACGAGATGTGGATGATAGTCAAATAAAAATATTCGAAGTAAAAATAGTCAATCATAATATTTTAACATATAATAGAAATTAAAATTCATATCTTGACTATCTTATATGCAAAATTAAGAAGCAATAAACTCTTGCTTATTTTCTCTCTATCTTCAAATTCAATTACTTATACCTCTATCTATATATACCAATAACTATAATAATAACTTAATGGAAAGATATCTGTAATTTTAAGGATTATGTGAATGGCAATTATTAAAATATAGAAAAGAGATAGATGATGCCTTTCTTATAATGTTGCTAGAATAAATCATAAGATTGATTGATATGGTAACACTTATGAGATATACATGCATTTCTATTTCATGGTTAATAAATTTATTGATTGCTAAACTTACTGATATGATAATAAACAGGAACAGGTACAAAAGTTCATCTGATATTATTGATTATGTAGAAATTGTTTGGTTATCAAAAAATATTTGAATAGAGTAATTTAATTAGATTATATTTTCCACTTTAATTTTATCAAAATTGTGCTTGAAGATATCTTGCACACATGCAGATTTATATGATAAAAAAAACAGTTGATAGTAAAACTAATAAGCGTCATTTAGTTAAGAATAAAGAATAGATATTCGCAGTATTAGAGGACGCCGTACAGTAGAACTATTGATTACTCCACATATGTAAGTTAATAGTCAATGTGTGAAAGAATAGTGTTGATGAAACAATAGAAAATCGTTGTTTTTTTTTTTTGAAATGTCTAAACTTTCCTAAAATTGTACAGCTTTCATCTTCTCAGAAATAATGTTCGTTATTAGTGTATTGTGTTGCCTTACGCAAAAGTACGATAATTATCCTGATGTCTATTAATACTTATTATTCTGAGAATGCGATCAAACGTAAACATCTGTCACTACCACAAATAAATTTTGTAAATTTGGCTAATCATTGTATATTGTCACCTATTTTATTGTTCATGCAGAAGGAAATTGATTATTTCATCCATATGAATGAATAATGAACGTTTTAAAAACAATTGCGAATAAGTTCACAGAAGGAAAAGAAGAACAGAAAAACAAAAGATTACACAGACAAATCACTCTGCATTGTTGATAGCCGGAATTTTTAGTATATCCCTAAGTATGGCAGGTGTTAACATTCATTGAAGTTATCTATAAACTTATGTAATTAAGCCTTTTTATGGTCGTATCTGTCAAATGTATTGAAAATCATTTTAGAATAAGACTTTTTAAGAGAGTCGAACAGAATGATTAATGGGTGATTCCATGGAGTCCGCAGTAGTTTATAGATGACTTTTGTCACTTTAGCTAAAGTCATGTATAGATGAAAGATCCATACATGAAATTAGCAGATATTGCACCGAATTACTCGGCATCATTGTAGGATCTAAGCTGATATTTTCAATCTTTTACATTAAGATGGCTCAGAGGTGATCAGTTTTGTATGATTGAGTTCTAGGAGTTATCTAAAGATAGTGGATGAAAAATTGTTCATAAACACGTGAAGAAGAAAAGATCAAAATGTTTCCTTCAATCAGTCAAAGAGGACACTCGAATCTATAAGGGTCTATAGACTAATGTTAAAAAGAAAAATATTAAACAACTACTATTAAAAATCAATTAAATATTTTTCCATCTTATTTAAATATTAGTCCGTTCAATATTTTTCTTTATTTAAATACTTTTCTATCTTACAATATGGAAAATATTTCTTAGTTCAGGTAGAAAAACATTTAAATAAGATAGAAAAATATTTAATTGATTTTTAATATTAATCGTTTAATATTTTTCTTTTTAACATTTTTCTGTATACTCGTCTATAAAACAAGATGTTCCACGACTCTCTAGCAACTAAAAAGTCAGCTTCGAACGATCAACAGAAGAGAAAGAGAGAAAAATGTGTCTTTTCATAAGTTTTCCGTAGAAGTAACAGATTCTTCCATACGTAGCTTTTTTATAAATGTCATGGTAGATGCTGAGAGGTCTTAGCTCTTGTCTATGAAGTAATATGTTAAGTTTTAGCAAATAATGATGACACCACGGTCAACTTTCACAGTGAATGATAATAACCATAAACGATTGTCATTCCTATAATCACTACTATAAGCTCAAAACAGGATTAGAATCTTTCTTTAGAAGAAAGATTTTTGAAAAGTGATAAAAATCGAAAAGGGAGAAAATATATTTAAATAAAGAAAAATATTGAACGGACTAATATTTAAATAAGATGGAAAAATATTTAATTGA
>CAJNOQ010004263.1:0-17936 GCA_905250885.1 Didymodactylos carnosus | reverse complement strand
AACCCCTCGTGAAAAACCGTTAAGGGTTTAGTAAGCGTACTAAACCTTGTTAAAAAACCTTTGAAGGTTTAAGATCGATGATAAACCTTTCGAAAAAACCTTTAAGGGTTTTTTAAGGGGTTTAGTTTGCTTACTAAACCCTTTAAGGTTTAGTAAACGACGCTTTTTTTTTAGAGTGTAGGAATAGGAATATTCATAAAATCAGTATTACTTTTCAGTAAAGTAATACAAGAAAAGAAGTAATAAAAAACCATTTCTAAGTCCGTTTAGGTTTCGCAGAAGACAGGGTGCAGTACGAAACCGTTTAAGTGCATAAATTCTAGCATTTTTTTCTAAAACGTTTTTTTCTGAGCAAGTGGACCATTTCAACAGCTCAGTCCTGTTTTCATTGTATAGGGATAGGGCGCCGAAAACTGAGTCTAAAAAATACCTGAAACTTCTGTAATTTTTGATTTTTCGAGAAAAAATCATGAGCAAAAACCATAACCAAATGCACTGGTCAATCGTTTCAATGCACTTAAAACGGTTTCGTACTGCACCCTGTCTTCTACGAAACCTAAAAGGGTTTAGAAATGGTTGCCTTCTCTATACCCCTTTGAGTTTAGTAATAAACCTTTTTTAGAGAGTAGTAATAGGAATTATATACTATATTTGTATTACTGGTAATAGTAACAATAATGTGCCATCCGTATTCGTGATGCTCTCGTCAAAAACGTCTCTGTGAGACTTGTGTAAGAGC
Source organism: Didymodactylos carnosus (assembly GCA_905250885.1). Taxonomy (NCBI): domain Eukaryota; kingdom Metazoa; phylum Rotifera; class Eurotatoria; order Philodinida; family Philodinidae; genus Didymodactylos; species Didymodactylos carnosus. The sequence goes on along the minus strand of CAJNOQ010004263.1, from coordinate 17,197 downwards.
TGTCTTTGAGTATGGAGCAATTGTTCATGATAGCTCATATTCTACCTCTACCCATTTGGAGTCCTTAAACTTACGAGGGAACATATGTAACTGATCAATCGTTTTTTTAATGAAATCTAGTGGAGTATAGGTAAAAAAAAGTGCTGAATCCGAATATCGGCATGAGACGGGCCCCTAGACGTTGCGAGTACCGGATTTCTGGGAAACCAGGTTTCCAGAGTCAGAAATTTTTTGTTCCAAAACTTTTTTCTGATTTGTCTCGATTGTAGAGCACATCGAGAAACCTATAAAAAACTAGTTTTCAGAATTCTGGAACCCTTCCACAGCCCGTCAGACGGACTTTTCTTTTTCGTACGCTGAGGTTTTTTGAGGGAACAAAAACACCTTAAAAAACCCCAAAACTAGTATTTTTATAGGTTTCTCGATGTGCTCTACAATCGAGACAGATCAGAAAAAAGTTTTGAAACAAATAGTTTCTGGCTCTGGAAACCTGGTTTCCCAGAAATCCGATACTCGCAAGGCCTAGCGGCCCGTCTCATGCTGTCCGATTGAAATATTTCTGAAAAACGTTGATGGGATGTACAGCTTTGGCGCATCTCTGGTGTGTCTGTCTCATTTAAGACAAAACTAGAATGATAAACGTCAGATATTTATAACAGATATTATGTGTAACTAAGAATTTGAAAGTAAACAAACACTTCATTTTATTTTTTAACGAATGAATTAATTCACCGACTATTATCGAAATTGTTTTCATAGTTCCGCCAACTTTGATGGTTGTTGGAGAATATCATAAAGATCAGCTTATGCATTGCGTAAAAGATTTTTGATGTACACTAAGGCGAAAGCTGTCATAGAGCTGCATCAACTCATCAAGGCTCTTCATTTACAGAAGTACCCCGACTTTTGTGAAGTACTGTACAATTGCAATAATGACGTATTTTTTCGGCAATATTAGTCACTTAACCCTTTACCCACCGCTACAAGATATTTCCTCAAAGTTTTTAAATTCCATGCTTTCTTAATTTTTTGCCATCGATCTACAAATGGTCACTCCAGTGACCAAGGGGGTTAAGGATTAATGAGTGGGCCAGACATAATGACACTTTTTGTTCTCTTTTCTTCCGAGCACAACCGAGGTTCGAAGATTCCATTCTAAACTCATTCGATAGAGAATATTCTGCTCTACAAAATCCATTACCTTTTTTCATTACATATTATTTCATTATTTTAGAAAATAGTGTAGAATACTGACAGGTAAAAGAATAATTGCGACGGAAGGAGCAGGTTATAATTATTTTTGTACTTGATCTAATTGATTATTTAATAACGCTTCTGTTAGCTGTTCATCACATGTACTTTGTGGAAAGAATTCGTCTTCATTTAATTAATCCGCATGAAGAAATAAAATTTTTCCTAACATTTTGCCACTAAGAACGGATGATCCTGAAATTATGGGGTTATTCATGTATATATTTTTATCTGTATCTCGCATGGTTCCGAGACTTCGTTGTGACTTCAGAAGATTTTCTGCTCTACAACACTCTATAACGCACACTTCGTTGTTTGGCTAGTCCTTTTCCTGCTTTTTTCAAAATTCCACATTATCCGAAAGTACAGATTAATTTGTGCACTGAAATCTTCACAATTTGGGTGACCAAACGAATAAGTAGTGTAGTCTGGATGATAGCGCTCAATGCGCTGAACATTTTTATACCACCGAATGCTTCTCCGAAAACTCGGTTAATAACACCGAGCATTTTCCGACAAGATGTTGCTACTTCGCAAATATGCGTTGCCCATTTCATATCGTGAGGAAGACGCATACCCAAAAGTTTAGCATCGGTATCGAGCAAGAGCTTCGAGTTTAATAGAGTTAACTTGAAATCGGGCTTTATTTTAGGATCAAGTGAAATGTAAGTGTATGAACATTTGTCAACGTTGAGTGACATGATTTTTTTCACACCAGTCTGTTACTGTGTCTATTTCAGCTTGAATTAAATTCTGAATAACGGAAATGTTTTCCGATTTTTTGAACGAGAGATCCACAAAAGGGTCATCAGCAAAAAAGCTATCTATCACAGACGACGAAACTGGCGCGGGAAAGTCGTTTAGAAATAAACCCCTGAGAGAATCGGCGACTGGGAGGAAAAGCTCTCGCCAATTTTGACAAACTGAGATAAGATGAAAACCAGTTAAGAAGACTCCCGTCGATACCAAGTAGTTTTAACCTATTTAGCAGAAGGTCGGTCGATACACGATCGAACGCTTTTGACAGATCAAAACTTAACCCTATGCAATGCTCTTTTTCAGGACTTATCTTATTTAGGCTGTTAAAAATAAAGTGAGTAACTCTTAGTAGAGTATCTAACGTTGAAGAAGACGGTCTAAACTCATACTGGATAGCGCTTAACAACCTATTGTCGAGAAGAAAAGATAACAACTGCTTATGAATAATCTTCCCAAGAATCTTACTTATTTGCAGCTGTTCTGACAGACTTCCAGCGATCAAAAGCCGTATTTCTTTTGCGCATTTTTAGCCGAGTATCTTTGGAAAGTGTTATGTTGGCTTTTCGGAGTACATTTACGCGCTGAAGTGGGACGTACTTCTCAATACAGGCACCGGCATGTGTCTGCCAAACTCTTACACTATCAGAAGGATCAGTAGCGTTGTAAAAAGATGGAGAAATAGCTTCTAACATCGAATGGAGTAGTGCTAAATCACATGAAGCAAAATCGCGAATATATTTGTATTTGGTTTGTGGGCGTGTGATAGAAATGTCAAATGAAAAAAATAACGTAAAATGCATAGATTTCTCGATAGGAACCTGATCAAAAACTTTTGGAGCTTTCAGAACAGAAGGATAGAGTAAATAATCTAAACAAGAATCCTTTGTTGTAGTAACGATCGTATGAGTACAAGCTAACGAAAAAACCGCTCCAAGATCGCATGGAGCTTGGTACATTGGCCTGTCAGAAGGATCAGCATTGAAATCACCTGTGATAAAAAGAATATCATAGAGAGAAGGTAGAGAGAAATGGAGAAAGGACTCAGGCGGAGTGAAATATCCGTCTCTTGATTCTTTAGGTCGATAAGAATTACAAATCATAAAGATACGGTCGTTTACTATAACCTTCACTAGTATCGATTCTGTGTTAGTGTCAGTTGCGATCAAGGAGCACTGAAAAAGATCTGGAATGTAGATGAGGACTCCTCCTCCGTGCCGATTACAATCACGTCTGAAAATAGAGTACCCAGGTAGGCAGCATTCTAAATCTGATATCTTGGTGATAAAAAAGTCTCTTGCATACATATTATATGAGGTTTAGCAGATAGTATAGTTTGCTGAAGTAGCGTTAAGTTGGCAAGAATACTTTGAATGCTATGATTCAAAATAGTAAAAGAGGAAGAACGAGATAAAGTACTTTCAGATTGCCAAACAGACGCTAATGGATTAACGTTAGCTATCACAGCCGAAATATGTGGCAAATTGCTACAGAAAGCGAGAGAGAGAAGAGAGATCACACAGAGACAAAGCAGAGCTAGAATTATCGCTACTGGGTACAACAAGACTAAAGACAATTCTTTAAATATTCGTCCAGCGAACTACTTAGTTTGAAAGTACCTGAATCACTCAAATGATGTCCATCACCGGCTATCATATCACGCTTATCATAGTCGATCGATATCAGATCAACGCCCATAGTGGTGATTAGAGATGCTAATTTTATGTTGTATTCATTTATGTCATCATTTAACTCTATAACTGAGGCTTTCAAACCACAAATATTCATCGGAGATACAGTGGTTAAAGCTAATTTCGTATTTGGATAGGATTTTCCAAATGTTGGAATCAAAAGTTTTGTTTTATCCAGGACATCACTCGGTTTGTCATATTTCAGATTGGTCGATCCAACACAAAGAATGAAATGAGGCGACGGTCTAAAGTGTTTTTCCTTGATAAACTCAGTCATTCTCTCGATCCCGGCTCCGCGTTTCGTATAAACGTGATATCAAAACGATTTATCGAGGAAATCGATTGTGCCATCTCGAAGACCTTGAACAATGCTCGAACCAGCTACCGTCACTAATTCAAACTGTTTTGTTTTCTTAACTAATTTATTGTGTTGAACAGTAAGAGACGAATCATTTTGGTTAGGTTGATCTAATGATTTGTAAGGACTGGATGACGAAGAGTGAGGAAAAGTTTTCCTATGTTGAACTGGTGTGAATGACGAAGTGAGAGGAGTACTACTAGACCCAAGTGGATTATCCATTTGTGATAAGATTTGGCTCGACATTTGTGGCGGTACCGCCGACTCAGACGAAGATACAACAGCAAGACAGACAGAGACGTGTTGAGAGCAGATAGTTTCTACCAGAAGATCATGTTGTTCAAGTATCATTTTTATCATCTGTTTCGATTAATCACGACTAACAGAGACATCTCCCGAATTCGATGAACTGTCCGTTGATGATTCATTTGAATAGTTATCTATCTGATGCGATAACGTTTCTATCAGTAAAATTTGAGCAGTATAAAGCTCAAAAATGAACGACTAATGTTTCGACCGTTAAGAGAAAACCTGGAATACGACCGCGCTCTCTTTATAATAATTTTCATTCAACTTGAAAGTTACGCAAAAACGAAAAGTCACCAAAATTTTGATAGGAAATCAGTTATACTTTTTACCTGTCAGTACTCTGCACTATTTTTTGAAATAATGTATAATGAAAGAAGGTGATGGATTTCGTAGAGCAGAAAATGCTCTATCAAAGGAGTTTAGAAGGGGATCTTCGAACCACAGTTGTGCTCGAAAGAAAAGAGAACAAAAGTGCTTCATTATTTCTGGCCCACCCGTTAGTATTGACGATAAAGTCCTTGAAAACAAAAACATCTAAAACAACTTTACACAGCAATGATGCATTCTCTCCATCTTTCCATTACGATATGCCCATTTTAAGGGCCCCCTCAGAAATTATCACCGGCACCGTACATCCGATCTTGACGAAACTTTCCATAAATGTTCGGCACAATGAGTTACGAGAATGAAAAAATTTTTGTGTCTCCAAGTCTTACGGTTCAGGAGTTTTCCAGAGATCAAGGTCCAAAAAAGACCCTGAACGGCGTCCCAAGATTTTTTAATATACTTTAAGCTGGAGAGTTCGGGTTTGTTTTATTTTAAACTAGATACCTAACTACATCGACTGACCGGCGCCGATTTTCCAATTAAGCCTTTATTGGTTTTCCAGGCAACCAACAACCTGCAAAACCCGAAAAAGCCTTCTGGATTTTCTAAAAATCCTCAGTTTGACAAAAAACTAAGACCTAATTCAAAAATCCACGCCGGTCAGTCGATGTATTTCTTTTTCCTCTTTTAAACAAAAAAAGAATGAACTCTCTACGACAAACCGCTATTAAAAATCTTGGGACGCACTTCAGGTGTAACTCTTGTATAGCGAAAACGCTATGTTAAACGCTGTATGAAATAGTCGATTTTATGACTTCTAGGAAAATGTCTGTAACTTTTCAATGCAAGGTCATACAGAGTTGTGCGAAGTCTTATTTTGATCAGATATACTTGCTCTACACAGCTGTGTTTTCAGAAAAATTTTAATTGCATAAGTATCCAGGAAAACACCATTATTTGAAGACCCGTTTTTTCGAGGCTCTTAGAAAACTTGCTCAAAATCCCGGAAAAAACACCTTTGTAACCAAAAGCAATACAGATTCTGGAAGTAGACACTTCAGGCTATCTTTCTATGTGCGTATCTCAAAACCGATTGTTTGACCGAAAATCACCATTTCTGAGGGGGGGCCCTTAAGCCTCCCTCAAACAAACATAAATAAAATCAGTATAGAAAAACGATACAGCGTTCTACACTGTTGCACAACTTCTGACAAAAATAGCGCCCTCTATAGCGTAGAATCATAGGTTGCAGGATACAAATACATTTTGTATTCGTTTTTCTGTTTTATGTATTGGAAGCAGAATACGTAAAACTTGAAAACGAATATAATCAAATTTATCGGCGCATTGTGTCTTTCTCTTTTTAAATTGAGGGGAGATCAAGAGAACAAGCGAACAAGAGTTCATGCATGCAGTGGACTTCTCTTATGAAAATGAGCGGAGATCAAGGGAACAGGGGAACAAGAGTCGATGTATTTATCTATTTCTCTTATGAAAATGAGCGGAGATCAAGGGAAGAAGCGAACAAGAGTTTATGTACACATTGTATTTTGTAGTTGTTGAAGTTAGTTCTAAAAATTCAGCCTAGATCAGGAAAACAAGTCGAATTCGTTTTGTATTGTTTTTCTAGTCCAAAGGGGTCATAAATATTTTGTTAAACGTTGGGCCAAAACTGTTCAAAAAATTATGAAGTATTTATCATTGATTCATGTTTGCGAAATGTCGCAGACCTGTCTGATACAATATGACGCGTTCGGCATATGTCAAACAGGAATGTATGAATGATTAAGGTGGGGGTGGGGGTCGGGTGTTGTGAGAGTGAGTCACCCGATAACATTTCCATCACTGGGAGATTGTTCATGTGTGCGGCAGACTATCGTGTGACTTTGAATTGCGTGATGGTGATGCAGTCTTTATAACATTATTGAGATAAAAGTTCAGCGATTTTACTTGTCATTTAACAATAAAGTTATGACTACCTTGCTCTAGGCGTAAAAATTGGACCGCGAACAAGGAAAACACCAAAGTGCAATTTCCCATTTGTTATTCTTTCCACTGTAGCACGTTTTCCTTTTGTAGGCAGCCAATTATATTCTGTGCATTCGGTCACTTGTTCATTCCCTTGCTCCCTTAATCTCGGCTCATTGTCATAAGAGAAATAGATAAATACATCGACTCTTGTTCCCCTGTTCCCTTGATCTCCGCTCATTTTCATAAGAGAAATAGATATAGAACACAGGAGATGCATTGAAAACGGATGCAAGATGTATTTGTATCCTGCATGACATCGCTAAAACGTCTGTAACCATCACCTTAGTGTAAACTGCACTAGTGTCCGTTGAACCCAAAAACAAAACTCTGAGAACTACTTTAAATAAATCGAACTGGCGAGCTTCAAAACTCCAATTCGGATTCGAAACTTCCTAATCTAATCAACGATTCATGCACTTCGCAAACTAAATTCAGGTGAATCTGGGAACTTAAGTACATCAACTCTCAGTAACATCCTGATTCTCAAATGTTAATTATAAATTAGATATTATTATGAAACTATGTCAACAAGTAACGTTATTAAGAAAACAAAATCAGTATGTTTTTTTTATTAGCCGCTGTTAAGTTACAATTAGGTGCTGCGTGTAAATTAACAATGAATTTGCTAATAAAACAAGATTTTATTGAAACTTGGAATGAACAGCAAAAATTAGGTTCGGTGACTTTCATTAAAAAGCTTACATTTCAGTGAAATCTCTAGTTAAAATGTTTTTATGGAAGTTCCGGTACTTTTATTAAAATGTCTCCTGCAAGATGACTGTGGCCTGGATCTTTTGATGACACAAGGCTTTCATTAATATTTTTAATGAACTTCCTTTTAATGAAAAATTTTTTAATGAAACCCCGATATCTCCAAAAAATTGACAGATTGTAGCAATAAGCACGACAGACGGCGTTTACTTCTGAAATTAGTTGTTCATTATGCAAGAAGGAGAACAGATAGAATATACAAGAGATATCTATTCCATCGTTCTACATCTTCGTTTGCAATCTTTGAACTATCAAATATCTCCTCTTTCCTCATGAAGAGGTCACGAAACCATTATAACGTGTATAAGAAATATTTAGACTTCCGATGTTCTTGTGATTGTCGCTTTCAGCCGTGGATTCGTTGTAGTTTCAGTCTTTTTACTTGCAGAGTGTGCACCCGTTCTAGTAATTGCCGTGATCGAATAGTCCTCTATTGGTTCTCTTTGTTCAATACCAAATAGACGATATAGAAGATTATTTTTGATTCTCCATAGTTCTTGTCTATACAGGCGCGATGTAATTGTATTCACATAAAAGCTGAGACTATAACTCGAATACATGGGTAATCGGACAATTTTTACAATTGTATTTGAGAATGGATATTTTAAGTTGAAGACACTGTTGTAAACAGTGACAAATGTATAAGGTGTATTCAGAATCAAATGTAGAATGACGTGGAATAGCAACATTTTCAACAATTGAATATCACGTCGCTTCATGTTTGTGCTAACTGGATTAACACGGTGTCGTTGTTGACGAACATTAACCATGGTAAGTAGACCAAATAAAATCATTATAAAGGGAGGACATACGCAGTAAATCAGAGAATAATAGATGCCAAAAAATTCGGAATAAGTTCCACTTTGAGCGGCACACATATATGCAGGTGGATTTATTCCAAAGTAAATGGGAACATGTATATACAAGGCAAAAGCAATAATAGTAGTGATTAGTATAAGACGATATGATACAGACACTTGACTGACCCGTCGAAGTTTGGCAGAGGTAGAACTCGAACAATATCTGTCAATAGATGCTAATATTGTGAAATATGGTGACAGTGCCAATGATATGTAACCTAGATAGTTACGAACTTTGCATAAAACTAGAGAGTATCGTGATGGATCAATCATGTAGCCATCTATCAAGAAACGAATCATTAACGTAAAATATAAAACAAATAGATTTACTAATGACGAGGCGAGGAAATACATTGAACATGGGGATCGGAGTGCTTTACGAAGAAATATAATAACATTGAGAAGATTACCAACGGTGCCGACAAGTATAATTGTTATCATCACCGATCGGCTGATATCGACTAGAGGATCGACGACAGATGTAGACGCCGAACTCATTCCACAATACGAATATAAGTAAAGTTTTGCTTTTAATGTCGTATTTCTAGTAATAATAACACTACTTTAAGAAATAGTAAATATGTAGTAAGAAACAAAAGATGAGACTTGTGTTGAATGTTTTAATTTGTGCTGTGAAAATCAGCAGGCAAAAAGCGTATTTATGAGAACTGTAATTAACAGGAAAAAGGTTTATTATTGCACTCTTGAATCTTAATGTTCTTTGAAAGATCTGTTACATTAAAGGGATTAATATGGCAGCTGTCTTCTGATGTACCTAAAAAGCATATTTATGCCATCAAATACCATCCGCACTGTGCCATGAGCTAAGAACAATCCTATTCCCTTGCTCTCTTCTTACGCACCTAAAAGGACTATTTATGTCATTGAATATCAGCAGCATTTTGCCTTCAGCTAAAAATAATCCTAGTCGCTTCTAGGAGTAAAATGTCAGAAGAGGGTATTAGAAGAATAACACTAAGTTTTGCATATATTTAATTTTGTAATGAGTCAAATTTCCATTATAAAAATGAATGATAATGCAGCTAAATATTCTACTTATTAGTCATTTTTACTAAGTTTTGCAGTTGTTATAAGCACTTCAATATACTGTACGAAAAGAGGTATATTTGAAGGTACGTATGGATGAAGAAGCATTTCATTCTATGATAAAAAACTGTTTTTCGTTTCTATCTCAGAATTAGAAGAAAACAGGATTATTTTTACCTGACGGATGGGACAATTCATTATCAAAATTTTAGAAATCTGTTGTTAGTTTGTTCTCTTTTAGTTTTGTTTTTTGTCTTATTTCGAAATAAACCAGTTGCAGAATTACGTCTAAGTGCAACAACTATGATCGTTAATCATCTTTTAACGTATGACTAATTTTGGCAATAAAATTTCATTTTTTTTATAATAATCAAGTCCGCCGTCACAGCGTTAAGAAAGGTAAATAGAATTATTAATTAACCGTATAATCTACGAAAATGATAAAGTATAAAGTTAGTTTTTGATTCTAAACTCTTCCTTTTAAATTTTATTAACAGAAATTATTTCAAAAAACGTTTCGGAAGAATCTTCTTCCTTCTTAATAATTATTTTTAGTTAATTTAGTTAATTATTTTTTGCAAACTGAAGAAGGAAGAAGATTCTTCCGAAACGTTTTCTGAAATAATTTCTGTTAATAAAATTTAAAAGGAAGAGTTTAGAATCAAAAACTAATTCAATGTCCTTTCAAACTATCACACAAAGTATACAGTTATGATGTAGAATTTCTATTTTACCAAATTTTACTTCGACTGATAACTATCAGTTCAAAGTCAGTTAGACGACTCGGATAACATGACAAGGTTCATGATTACACCAAACATCTTTTCGATCCACCTGAGAAATAGCAAGTACACTGAAGAATCGCCTGTCAACCAGTAAGTGATGCCAATAATGTTTCAAAAATCGAAAATAATTGAGAATTCTATTTGTAGTTAGAAAATTATTGATAATAGAAATTGTACTGTTGCAAATTTAGAGGAGTTTGACTGAAAAGTTCCACTGACGCTGCAGCGGAGGTTACAACCAGTTTGGTACCAGTAACAGTTGCTACCAGTATCATTTTATAAACGAGTTTTATTTTATTTAAATTTATATTACTTAGGAGAGTGGTACGTTACGTTTATAAACTGATCAGCTTGATATTCTATGGCAAATCCTGGAGAAAAGCTGATTTTAAAGCATAGCTTTGAGTTAATTAAGGTTTAAGAAATATAAAAAATACGCAAATATCAAGAGACTGGCTCTAAATTCTTTAAGTTATCCTCATTGTACTGTTGGAACAACCATCAAACTAACAATGATTAAAGTAATTTTATGTTATCTGGTGACATTTCCTATAACAGATTAATAGTATTGAATGATTTGCTATGACGTTCAGCAATGTTAATCTAATGGTAGAAGAGCTTTTATACATTCAATCGATTTAAGTTGTCGATTGATTTAATAACTACTTTATACAGATTTATATTAACAAATACATAAAATCGAAAAAAACTCTTGTGAAAATGCACAGTGGACCTCGAATAGCTAGCTACATAGAAATGGCGAGATGAAAGTGAGAAGGATGAAAACTGATATTTTTTGTCGATATCGACCAGAGTGTCTTCAAAAGATATAGATAACGAACTCATTTCACAGCACGTATGTGGATTAAGTTTTCATTTCCTCTCAGAACTTCATCTTTTCAAGATTCTTACTGGAAAGCTAAAAGTATCAAATAAGACTCGTGTAAAAGTCTTATCAGATTCTTATCGGTTTCTTAAATAAAAAAGTGAGAAAATGATAAGAACTCTTATGTACTTCTTATGTGTTTCTTATGAAATTCCCACTTAAAAACATTTTTTTCCGGAAACTGATAGAATTTGTTCCGTAAGTTCACCAGTATCAGTTCTACATCAAAAAAATTGAAAAGAACCCATAACGGGTTTTTCCTCAGGGTTCGAACCTATAGCAAGCATATTGTTCTGTGCTTTTGTTACCAACTGAGCCATAACGAACTACAACTATGATAAGTTATCTCGCCATTATATTATGATAACAAAGTTTTTCGACTTGTTACTTAAATTATCAAAAACAAGGGGGAGTGATCTCAAACTACATGAAAGTGTCTGCGCTTTATTTATAGTACTTTTTGGCTTTTACTCTTCTAAACTTCTTTAATGTAATCAATAACTTTTTGCTCGTTCTCTGTCATCCTGACTTATTCTAACATTTGTGTTGAAATAAATAATCTATCTATCTAAAAGGAAAAAACATTCACCAAAAGTAGAATGACTATTGTTTCAGTAATAAACTGTGGCCGAACACATTTTTTTGAAGCATTTCACATATTAAAACCGAATCTTTAGCTGACTTGTTGTCTAGAATAACTCTTTTTATACGTTTTGAGTAAATGAGATACTATATAGTATAAAATACTTATCAGAATCTGGTAAGAATCTAATAAGCTTACCGCAAGAAATGTGTATAAAACAAATACGAGTTCATATGACTTTCTTATAAGAGTCTTATAATGTCCTTATGGAGTTCTTGAGGCTCTCCTTTGGAATCTTATCAGATTCTTGTCAGTTTTATTAAAAAAATTTCATCTAGGGCAAGTGTCAGGAAGGGTATTTATTTCTCTCATTTCAAATGAACTTGTTGGTTATAGAACTATGCAAAGCGCAGCAAGCTAGCAACATACAATATTTATTTATATTAAACCGTAACAGCAATCCAACATACAAGCGAGTGACAAATGTAAACAAATTTGGAAACAATCAAATTCCATTCTTTTTCTAAGAAAGATTCACAAACTTTTATTTCATGCTCACGTTAATTTTGATTAGATAATAAAAAATCTGTTCTTTCGTTTACTTGACCAAATATCTATGGCATCTTAGGTAAATGAAATCGTGGTATTACATCGGGATACGCTACACCTTTGAAAGTCGGTACTAGAAAATAAAATAAATATTAAAATTAAGTGATAGTCGTACCGATTTTTTCACCTACTTATGCCGTTAGCAGAATCTTTGTCTGGAAAGTAAGCATGTCGACCGAATTTATTGCACTCGATGTGTTTCAAGTGTGGTATTTTCAGTTTCGACGGATCACCATATTGTCTTTGTGTTTCTGTATTCAGTACATAAACTAGACGTGGACGTTTGTGCATCACTGAGACTTAAACAAATGCGACAGTTACGTCTATCTGGATGGTTTTAAATGACTTTGGCAGAAAAGATTGAGTTAAACTGAATAACCCATTTATCGGGTAATCCTAAGGCGCTTCACGTTCTGAATTATTCTGCGCTATGAGACTTTGAAAGCTGTTTATTATATATTTTTCATATCGTAATCAGTAAGTGTTGTGAAAGGCGCATCAGATGACCGCAGTATAAAATGTACCAGTTTACGGATTAAAATCTGTGCTAGATGTTTAAATATTTAGAGAGGCTTTTTAACTTCTTCATGGCATAACTTCTTCATGGTATAATTTCTTCGATGAAAGAATAACTTCAATAAGAAGCAATCATTTGCTACTGGTATCAGTAGTCTGTCCTCTCAAAGCTCGTGGATGATCGATGGTTTTGATTTATTATTTAAAGTCCCTTCCCCTGTCAAAAATACGAAGATTTTCCAAAAATGTCGGTATTGAGTTAAACATATTATGAATAGTCCAAGGTCTTCACTATTCGAATCCATAAAAGAAAAATCTTTATTAAGGGTTCTTGAGGGTTTTTAAGAAAGTGTTCCGAGAGCCTTAGAAAGCAGGCTACATAAAATTGCTCGTAAATCTGGATCATGACTTTTGTCGATCATACTAGTTTACAGAGCAAACATTGATCACGGTGAGATGTTTTCCAGTTCCAGGCAACGTTTCAATAAAGAGTTATAGCAGTTGTATGAAAAGACCAGATATAAACACCATATTTCAAAAGCGCTTTTTCTTTGGGCAGTCAACACCGTTTATCAAATTTCTCAGTCGTTTTAAGAGCCGAAGAGCTTGGATTCGTCTTAAACTGAAGCGAACTGCCATGGAGATCGTAACAGTGCCGAATGTTTGATACAGGCCACCAGTGTTTTACATTATTGAAAGTTATACTCCGGTTTTTTCGCTTCTTTCGAACTTATGAGATGAAATCCTTCGGAAAATAAAGTAAAGGAAAAAATCCGGCCGATTTACGTTGTTACTCTAACTTAATCTGATATTTTAAAACCAGTCTGAGCTCTCCAACTGCTTTCTCAGAGAAGAAACCTGCCTGTCGATAGAAGTCGTCTTTTGACTCATATTCAAGCGATATCTGTTAAACGAAGAACTGTGTGATATTAGCAATGAGAGAAGAGATTCGTTTCTTTCCTCGCAATTTAGTTTAAATTGCGAGGAAAGAAACGAATTTAATAACGTAAATTTCGTGAAAGTTTCACAATTTTCGGAGGAACGAACTTTTGATTTGTTAGTTTGTAAGTTTCTTTCGTTGAATACAGAACAGTCAAAGTTTCAAACTATTTTAGTTTTCCCCCGCAAATTATAAATTTTGTGTTTTTCAAACTTATTTATCGATAAATTGTCATTTCTTTTGATCTTCGAATGTAAGTACAACGGAGTTGTTTCTGACAACCCAGTCTCACTCGTGATATCCGAGCGGGAAAAATCATATCCTGATCGGACTATATTCCGAAGAAAGTATATATCATAGCCCGCTCAGTTATATTTTACTATCGCGAATGAGATGTATATCTTGTTCGAGCTATACTCCGACTGTCTGGCGCCTCTTTCCTGAGCCACAAAGATCTTAAAAATGTCCTTTCGAAGTAGGTTTTACAGGAGATCTTTGAAGAATCAGCATAAATCCCAAAATAGTTTTAATAACAACTTCGTTCTGCTCTTTTGTGAAAACTTATTTTTATTAGTTTTCAACGAACATGCACGATTCATATGTGGCTTAAGACTGACTGACAGTCTTTTGTGTAAAATACAATTTGTCCACAGAGTGTCTGCAGAAAAGTTGTTGAATACAGCATGGTTTTTCTTTTCGTTCATTTTTTTATTTTGTTTCACTTTTTTGCTTTGCTTTACTTCGCGTAACATAAACAGCTGCATAGCCCTTACTGTCTACTTACATCGTTTTCTGTTGAACTCTTGTGCACATTGCTTGATATATTCATCCATACGTGCGACAGCTGACAATCGAAATTATTTAAATAGTTTGCGTATACTGTTTTAAGAAATTTTCAGCAAAAGGTAAAAAATGACAAATTCCATAAAAAAAGCCAACATTAATTTTTTGTTTCTTTTACTACATTACCGAATACAGTAAACATCGCAATTGAAATTTGTCTTTTACACTTAAACTCACATTGTTCTGTGTGAATAATAATAAACAAGAAAATAGCACGTACAGAAACGTACGACTCTTTTACGGACAGCATTTTATGACTCATTATGTCATACAGCACTTTAATAACTTTTAGAAGCTCATTCATTATTATGTTTAATCAGTTTTCTTATTAATTAAATATTTAAGCAGATGAAACATGTGTTTAAATACTGATGTTTATATGAAGAAAACAAAATTAAGAAAAACTTCGATGGCGCCTCATCAGTGCACGTCAAAGAGGTGAGCAGCTGGTAATATTTCATCACGAGGTTCACAGCTGTCTAAAACACTATACGAGAACTTAAAAGAGTAGAAACCCTAGACAGATCGATCTGAAACATAGAACAATGACGTACAGCTATTAACCTTTACTCCCGCTTGCCTTATTTTCGATCCATTCGTAGCAATGACGTAACGGGTGCAAAAGTTCTTTATTAACTTTATTTTTAATATAACTTTGCCATGCACAGTCGTAGAGACCTCATTCTTTTTTTGTTAGAAAGAGCATCTTTGATAAGACAGAAAAATGTTTAGTGACAAGTTGAAATAACTTCCTGGCGTCACAATTTCCTCAGCTTTGCGTGGACACCCAATATCATGTTCTTCAACATATTCTCATCTAATTCTTTGATCATTTCACGTATTCGCCGAGCAAGTTGGTTCAAGTTCTTTGCTTCGTAATTATTCTTGTAGGCCATCTGTTTGAGTGTACCCCAAAGGTCTTCGATGGGTCTGGCTTGAGGTACATTGAGAGAATTTTTCTCCTTCGGCACGTATGATACCATTTTCTGCTTCCAATGTACTCAGCACTTGTGGTATGGAATGGACTCGAGCCAAGTCAGACCAGAATATGAAATCTGTTCCCAAATGATCTTCTTTGATGAACGGAACCAATCGACGCTGGATGCATTGTTTTAAATACGTTTCACCGTTCACCGCATTCTTGCTGATATGGATGTAAGGCTTCGAACATCCTTGAGCAGATATCGCTAGCCATACCAATAGTTTCAGTTCAAACTTCATACTGCTTGTATTTAACGTTCGATGGTGTAGTGGAGGCATCGTTCGTATAGAAAATGCATTTCCAGGAATATCAGGAATACTTTTCGTCATCCATCACGATAAAACAATCCTTTGGAATTTGACAGTACAAGACACCGCAATTCTTTTGTGCGCATTTCTCTTGATCTTTCACATATTTTGATGCTTTGATTCGTTTTTTGGGTCGAATACTTGTTCGCTGATTCCATACTATTCCAGCCCATTTCAATCCCATTCTACCATTTCAAAAACGCTTTTCCCCCCTTTAACAGCCTCGAATCTCGTTCCGTCTCACGGAACAGACGGGTTCGGGATAAAACATAACTTTACCAGTTTGGGCTCACGGACACGGGGCAAGAAAACATATCACGGGCTCGGGCATACGGGGATGGTACAAGTCGCAGAAGATTGTTATGACGTAAGTTTTGTCTTTTGATTATTATTGCTTCAAATGTTGAATTCTTGTTGTTGATGTTTCATATCTAAAATTCGGTTTACAGTTCTTTCGTTTCGATTCCGAAATAGTAAGTGGGTGTAAAATATGCTTTTGTACAGCAACTTTTACGTTTAGAATCAAATAAATTAGGCCTAATTTTTGTCATGCGCATTTCGCAAGAATAAGTTTGAGACTTTAAGCATCTCTTGTAACAGTTATGGTTTATCTCAACAGAAAATTTTTTCAAAAAATTACGAGACAAACGAGTCTGTAAACGTTTTCCACGGGACAACATTATTTTCTTACGGGTTTGGACTTACGGGACGGAACAGAAATGTTAATGTTCGGGCTTGGGGCAACAGAAAAGTTTGTCCCGCATATCTATTAACCGTTTCGTTAATGAGATATAAAAAACAAGCTACATCTTAACGCTTTCTACAAGTAACTTAAGGCATTTATATCTCAGCAACTGGGTTGTAGTTCTTTTGGATCTTTTCTTATAATTATCAACTCTATCAACTGGCAAAATATAAACGCAAGTCGCTTTAATCACTTGAGAATGTTCCATCGTCATTTATTGACTATATCGTTTCGTTTTCTGAAAGTAATCATGTCAGAATGAATCACATTTGTCGTTCTTTACTGCACTCTAAAAAAAAAGCGTCGTGCACAAAACCTAAAAGGGTTTAGAAAAGTGTCCCAATCAGCTACCCCTATGGTTTGGTAAAATGCCGCAGAGAGAGGTATCATATATGCCCAAAACCCCCTTCTAAAACCTTTTTATGATGGGTAATAAACCCTTAGAAAAAGGTTTAGGAGACGGTTTTTGACGTCTACGATACCTTTTCGGGTAGCTGATTGGGACACTTTTCTGAACCCTTAGAAAAAGGTTTAGGAGAGGGTTTTTGACTTCTGCAAATGGTCTCTCTCTAATACTATTGACGTCAATTTTGTGAAAA
>CAJNOQ010004262.1:0-17939 GCA_905250885.1 Didymodactylos carnosus | reverse complement strand
CAATCGTCATTTTGTAGAGCGTTTTTTACTGCATCTTTTCTTCATAGAGACAAATTTACAACCACTTGTTTCACTATAGAAAAATTTATTATTCAAATCGAGTCAGGACTTCTGGCCCACCCTTTATTCCAAAGGAAATGAAATCTCGCAGATTCGGTCGCTAAAAGTGACTGAATCGCAAAGTGATCAAACATGTCCAAAAAACAGGATAACTATTTCATTGAAACTTACTGGCGAAGAAGGAGTGGTTCAGAAATGCTCGACGGGAAAAAACCAGTTTTTGTGATCACTGTCCTGATGGGCTACCATATTTAACTTCATTGGCATTATTTCAGTGTATTAATTATTCCCCTTGATGGTACATTAACATTTTGAAACATGATTCCAAGATTCCTGTCATTTTCGTTAGTCCGGACATTCTGATTTGGCAGAAGAGTGAACCAACAAGTCAATTTGGCACATTCCACTTTTGATCATTAACATTAAATTAATAACATCTTATATATATATATATTGTGATCACACCACGTTCACATTTAGCATTCGTTAGCACTCTTCGGGCAAAACTGAACAATGGAAATCTTACACGCCGTAAAAGAGCTGAACGCAGACGTACTTTTCAAAAATTACGATTACTCAAAAAAATATAGTGCATTTAATCCGACCAATTACAAAACTCAGTTCGTTAATAATGCGACAAAGGCAGATCAACCGAGGTGGGGAAATTTCCTTCAGATAGAAAACATCGCTTCACCTTCTCTTCTGCTATTATGACCAATCTTCAATACACAGTTAACTACTCCTGCATTCCATGCATTACTCAGCTACTAAACTCTAAAACACAATAAAACTTCTACCCTAAAATACTTGAAGATCAGAATACCAGAAACAAGAATACTCGAATAATTGAAGAGTAGAACATTAGAATAGTGGAATACTTGAAGAGTAGAATACTAGCACAGAAGCTTACAACAATAGTCGAATACTAGACTACAATATTAGAAGACTGGAATATTAGATTACAAGATTACAAGAATCGTCGAATACTTGAAGAGCAGAATATCAGAACAGAACAATATAAGCATAGTCAAATACTTGAGAACTAGAATATTAGAATACATGAATGCAAGAATAGTGGAATCCATCAAGACTAAAATATTAGAAAACAACGAAACTCGAATACTTCAAGAGTAGAATACTAGAATGCAAGAATGGTGGAATACTCGAAGGGTAGAATATTAGAATACCAGAACAGCCGAATAATTCAAGAGTAGCACACTAGAATACTAGAATAGTGGAAGAATTGAAGAGTAGAATGTTAGCACAGAAGATTCCACGAATAGTCGAATACTTGAACAGTCAAATATTAGAACAGAAGATTATAAGCACAGCCGAATACTTGAAAAGCACAATATGACAATACTACAATAGTGGAACACTCAAAGAGTAGAGTATTAAAACACAAGAATAGTCGAATACTTGAAGAGTAGAATGTATTAGAATAGCAAAATAGTGGAGCACTTGAACAGTAGAATATTAGAATACAAGAATAGTCGAATACTTCAAGAGTAGAATATTGGAATACCAACTTACAAGGATAGTCGAATACTTGAGTAGGAAAATGTTAGAATACACGATTACTTGAGGAGTAGAGGAGTAGAATACAATAATAATGGAATGCTGGAAGGGTAGAGTATTAGAAAAGAAGATTAAACGAATAGTCGAATACTGGGAGAGTAGAATACTGGAATAGTGGAATACTTGAAGACTAGAATATTAGATCACAAGAATAGTGGAACACTCGAAGAGTGGAGTATTAAAACACAAGAATACTCGAATACTTGAAGAGTAGAATATATTAGAATAGCAGAATAGTGGAGCACTTGAAGAGTAGAATATTAGAATATAAGAATATACGAATACCAGAAGGGTGTAATATAGGAATACAAGAATAGTGCAATACTTGTAGAACATTAGAACAGCAGATTACAAGAATAGTCGAATACTTGAAGAGTAGTTAATTAGAACACAAGAATAGTGGAATACTCGAAGAGAAGAATATTAGAACAGCGGAATACTTGAAGAGTAGAACACCAGAACAGAAGCTTACAAGAATAGTGGAATACTTGAAGACTAGAATATTAGAATACAAGATTGCTGGAATCGTCGAATACTTGAAGAGTGGAATATTAGATTACAAGAATAACTAAGTTAAAGTTCGTTTTTCATGGCTCTGGAAAAACTTCTCTAAAAAGCTTCATACTCCTTTAATGAAAATTAAATAACTATGAATCCTGATAGTAGACACCACGTCTATCCAATAACAGTTTAGCTCATAATCGATTTTTTTTTTATGAAAACCGTTGTGTTTCTGACAAGGGATCCTTAAAGCGAGATACGTCTCTTTTTTTTTGCATCTTCTCGCCCAGATTTTCAAAACAGCAGGTATATATGAATGGTGCTAGGAATAGACTTAAATTAGAGTCAAATTATTTATGATTTTGAATTTTGTTGTCAGCTAAAGTTCCCTTTGCTGTAGATTGACTAAAAGACAATTACTATTTTTATCCACTAAAGGGTGCACAATGTATGGTTTTTGAACAACATGAAGAACAAAAACGCCACAAGAAGAGCAGCGATGGCAAACTGTAGCATAATATGTCAAAGTCATTAATTCCAAATAGCCATTATCTCAAAATCACATATATCGATCTCTCTTATGTGCTCAATCGATAAAACGCATAGAACTATAAGTATAAACTCATAAATATAATGCCGTTACTCGATATGCCATTTAGCATTGGTGACAGAGCTGCATGTTTACTGTAAAATGTTGCACCGTAATCTGCAGGTGCATCGCATAAGAAAACTGTTCTCATAAATAAATGTGTGATTTGCGCTAGGACGGTAGGATGTGAGTGAAAAAAACGTTTCTCAACTTCACAATCATCGTTCGCTTAAAATTCAGATTTATCTTTAACCACTATACATTTCAAAATAAAGCGCGGCCAGTTTTTTCAAAAATCTTTCATAAAAAGAAACCAAAGATACGTGTGGTTTCCTCTATTGGCAATAGAAAATTGAAGACACTTTTTTCTGAGCAAAATAAATTCTGAAATCTTAGTAGACAGAAAGATTTCGAGACGATCTCTTAAAACCCATTTCCGGAATTTGAAATAGTACCATCGCACCTTGTCACATGGATGGACAGCGAGAAGTCGGCTGTTTAAACTGAGAGTCGAGCTACACCTTTTAGTTTAGGCATAGTATCGGACTGCCCGCCACCGCTATTCACCAAACATCAGAACATTCATAATTCACTCAAAGAGCATCATGGCTGAGTCATTTTTACTAAAGTCTTATTCAGTTATAATTCATATACTAAGTTATCCAAAACACGAAAAAAGGTCAAGAAGATTTCGATATAGTTTGCAGTTAATATCATCATGATCAGCGGCTACGATTGATCGCATCATAAAGTGTGCCCACTTCAGTACGGTGCAGCTTGACTTTCGTTTTGAAGAGTACATTTTTTTACTATTTCTCCATGTAAAAAGCACTATTCGAAGTTTTTGACCTTTTCAAAGATCTTGTTAGAAGCCGACTTCAGAGATATATATCTCCAAAATGATTTCGACTATGGAATGATGCAGTCAGCTCTTGGCTTTTGATTAGTGAAAAAAGTTTCTTTCCTATCAAACGTGTTTTAAACTGGCTACATTGAAATTGAATTGATGGGAAAGCAACTGTCACTTTTCATCATAAGAAAAAACATTGTTCATTCACTTCATTATCAAAATGATTGTGAACTATCTTTTGGCTATTTTCAATAAAGATGGCAGTTAGCTTTAGCTGAGACACGCAAGATTCAGTTTCACGGGACAGAATAAAATGAAAGTGTCTGTAATAGTACTGTTCCAAAGTATTTACATAGAAAATTGCAGTAAACCGTGTGAAAACCGGTAAAGAAGGTCTATCCAATGGAAGAAAAGTTATTGCAGTATCTTCCTTCTAGGATGTAGATGGTACAATAACAGCACAAATGGTACTTATCAGTTGATCTATTCCTAAGTTCCTGAGATAACGTATTTGACTAAAGTTTCTAGATTTCAAGAATACTCAAAATTCATAATCACTATGATAAAATCTCGACGTGAGTACTGTTGTCACCACAAATGATGCCCTTGGTCGAGATTCACACAGGACAAGTATTCTTGTTGGACTAAGGCTGATACACCAGGCCGGATCCGATCGTAGGTAGGGGGCTCGACGCTCCGGTGGAAGGGATTAGTTCCCCTTCCCGGTGCCTCCACCAAATCCTTCATTATGCCGATAATTTTTCGACAATGAACTCATTGATCATGGGAGTTACAATTTCACATTTTCAGACTGCCTTTGTTCTAGATTCTACTTCTGTAACCATATTTGTCTAAAGACTTGGATTTTCATTGTTGTCTACAAACATAAAAGAAACTGACACTGTCTTCAATGAAGCATACATCATTAGAAAAAGACATCTATTATGAACATACTAAATAGGATGCCAAATGTGTTCAGTGTCTACTAGTCAAATAGCAATACTGTTACTAATAAGATGCTAGCCTTTAGCTTTATCATACTTATAGTAATGCCCAGAAGATTTTTCAAAAGCATTACGAACGTTTTCGTCTGTTGCTGTAAATGGATATTCAATATTATTATTTGCATCGTGGCTCATTTGTGTTATCAATTCCATCAAAAATAAATGAATCGCTCTTGGCGTCTTTATTTGATCAATAATTCCAGCTATCTCTTTTTTTTCATAATTAACAAGTGTCTTGAAATCAGTAAATGATTTACAACGAGTAGATGAGGCGTTTTTATTTAATTCTTGAAGAACATAGTCAGCATAATTCATTAATGATTTTGAGTTCCATGTTAGTGTATATGTTGGAAATTTATCAGGTCGTACAATAGCATCACGTATATTGATGCCATCGATTTTTGGATAGAATATGGATAAATAAAAGTAATTAGCCATAGTCAATGAAAGAATCTTTTTTGAAACAGAAGAACGACAAAATGATTCCAGTGATATTTTATTCACTTCATTATTTTGACTCAAAAATTGATTTTCATCAATACCATCAATAATAAATACAGTTATCTTTTTCATATGTTTTTTAATAAATGATGAAAAATCTGTTAAATCTCTTAATACATGACCAAACATTGTTTTCTGCATTGACTGACGTTGAAAGCCTTCACCCTGAATGATGGCTAATAATAAATGAAGTTTGTCAATATTTTTATTTAGAATACTAAATTCATTTAGATCAGTTTTAAGATGAGTTAACAATGGATTTTCTTGAAATATATGTCTTTCTTGAATTTGTACTTGAGCTTCACTAGCTTTATATAATGATTCGCGGGATTTCGCAAAAAGCCTATTTACAAAATCTTCCAATTGATTGATATTATCTCTATTATAATAATAACATATGATAGTTACCAAATTGATTTTCTCCTCGATTGGAATATCCAGAAACTTCATTTGTTTTTGTGCATAGTTGTCCATAAATTCTGTTACTAAGACTGATAGGATTAAGTGGGCAAATTCATCGTCCGACCAGTCTGTTGAACAATTACGACTGCCACAATCTTGTAATTTTCTGCTTGTTATAAATCGTTCTAAATATTCACTTATTTGTTTATTTAATAATAAGATTTTTAAATAATGATCAGAATTTAAAGTCTTAAAATATTCACATCTTAATAATGTTTTCCCAGTTCCATACTCAGCCAATATCATGAATGAGCTTGGTGACTTATCTGCATTTAATATTGATTGAGGTAATGCCGGTGTAAATATAATCTGAGCACTACAATCATCAGCCGTTGCTGTTGCGAAATGATTTTTCGCATCCTTGATACCATAATAAAGATTGAAATCTCTGTTTTCCGATTTGCTCATATCACATGATTGAGGATAGGGAAAGAAAAAGATGGCCAAAACTAATACTACTATGGCAATAGCGGCCGCTGAAGATAAAAAGGTCCCAGCATTGGACCAGGGTAGATTGACTGACCGGCTGGCAACTCGATGCTCAGATTCATTAGTGTTTTCTGAATTGCTTGGATAGGTTGGCTGACTCTCATTTCCATTTCTGGGCAAGCTATTTGCACAATTGGACAGTGAAACAGGAACTAAAAGAAAATAACATTTTGGTTGGCATGAAGTAAATTTTACAAGTTAGTCATAGAGGGATTCGTTCTGAATCGTAGAGAATATCCAATGCTGTGGGCTAGAACTGCATGAGCAGCGATCAATAGTGTGAAATTCGAATGTGAAACTGATATTTTGATTAACTACCTTGCATGGCAATACAACCTACAATTTTTGTCATACTGACATGGATCAGGTAGATTGTAGACACGTTGATGGTCATTCTAGTTTAAATTACAGAATGCTGCAGACAAAAAGACAAAGTGACATTAATATATGACGCTCAAATTTTTTAAGTAAAGCTTTTGTCATTTTCTGGTGCTGTCACCTGTACACGATCAATGGCTGCGAGCTCATCATTACCTTTCTCCCGTACAATGTCTGATTTCGATGTTCCACTGACTGTTGGTTTCAGAGTCATTGTTTCACCTTCGGTGCCTTGTAATGTAGTATCGAGATCAGTGTTGATCATGGGATCGATACAAATGATGAACGGTGTAGTTTTCGCGAGTGAAAATTCAACAAAAGCAACCTACAAGTTAAAAAATCTTCTATTCGAAACGAATAAGATCCAAACTTCTAAAATTTTAGAACTATCTTGCGATATATCAACAGCTAATTTAGATGCCAGGTAAAGAGTTCTCTGGAATGTTTGTAACAAGAGATAAGGTGTATCAAGACTAAACAAACCCATGAAGATGACTTTAGATCTATTCAAAGATGAAGGAAGAAAGAGAAAGAAAGGCATGACACTGTGTATACTAGTAGCATATCGAATAGGTGTAATGCAGCGAGAAGATAAGAGGGTGAAGAATGATTTCTCAGTATCATAATCGAGTCGACTCTAGTAAGGAATAATCTATCTTTTTTCAAACACGCATTCAGCGAGAAAGTTCCTTCTCATACACTTCGAAATTATCAATTAAACAGTGACCGTATAACTACTTTGGTTTCTTACAATGGAGGTGCTTGTGCTGTCAGTTAAAAAATTAGAAATTTTCTATTTAAATGGTAGCTCTCGCCACGAAACCAACAAATTCAAAATATATTTTTCCAGAAGAGATCTTTTCATTAAAAGTTTAAAGTTTTCTTTTATCTTTAGAAAAGTACATAAAGATTTAAACCCAAGCGAAAATTTTCATCAAAAATAACTGGTTTCTTTCTCTTGGAAAACGGCCGATTTCCATTACAAAGAACCCGCTAAATGAGTAAAAAAGATTGCCTTAGCTAGCTGCAACTATCCTTCGCCCGCTTCCCCGCTTTTAAAGCCGATTCTACGGTTCAGTGCAACCGACTGCTCTTTAAATTAGTACTCTCGTGCAGTTAAACGACCGCTGTAGCGCGTTTTCTTTTGAAATAAAATTAGTTATGAGAAAAGAGAGGGATGGTGAGAACGACCGCTTAAGTGGGCGTTTCAGTTACTCCCAGGCACGAGAAAACACTAAAACTAGCTAGCTGCGGTCGCTTCTCCAGCAAAAGCAGCTAGCTAAACGAGTAAAAATAATCGGGCTAGCTAGCTTCAGCTAGATTCACCTGATGACATGATTCAAAACCCGCTGTAGCTAGTACGCACTCATTGGTGCAAAAAAATATTCTAAGCTAGCGTCAGCTAACAGATAATCGTCCATTGTGTCGCAAGATTTAACGTCCGATGCAACGGGTGTAAAAACGAGCAAAAAAAAAGTAAGAAAGCCCGTTGAGAGGTTCGATCTCTGTATCTATAATTTACAAGTCTATTGTATCTATAGTACTACATAACACGACCTACATAAATATATATATAACTTTTGTTCGCTTTCTCTTCTGTGAGCGAAAATTAAGAACTTCGAAAACTGAAATAAAGAATTTAAATCATTTAGCATTTCTCTCTAACCAAGCAAAACCTCTTCAGCAGAAATATCTAGATGCTGACGCTAGATTAGTATTACGTGTAGGAATAATAAACAGTAATATATTATGCTAATTTAGATACCACTTTCTCTGCTGGGCTTGATAGATTAAAATATATACCACTGTAATTCGAATACTATTCGGAGCCTTAGTAAACCGTTGACTAAAAACACCAACAAAAACATTTAATCACCTTTTAATTTTTCACACGAAAAAGTCGCTGCTTTTTAATACAAAGTTTTTTCTATGAAAGTAAAGCAGTTTGATGGAATTTTGACGGCATATTCTGCCAGAACAACTTCAGTTCTACATATTTCATGTTAGAGCTTGTTCGAGAAAGCAGCCCAGAACATATCAGAAATCAAAAGCTTCAATGTACCGGATAGTCTTATAAATTTTTGGCAGTACTATAGGTGCACAAATCAAGACATCGACTAAAATATCAGAGCTTTGCATTTCAGCGAGGAAGGATACCTTTTCAGCATCCAGTTCGGCACTTTTCCACTGCACCATGTTTTACCGGCTTACTCTTCGGAACATGATGCATGTAACAAGTACACAGTTATTTCACAGCAGTATGAGTGTCATCCATTTAAAACGCCTATGTTGGAGCATCTAGATAAAGGGAGAGAAACAGAAAGCGGTACATCCAAAAAGTACAGGTAATCTATGTTATTTTCATAGATCTTATAATTTTATCCCCTTGAGAGACTTAACAGTCGCATTCATTCTATACTTTACAAGGAATTTATTTTTTCAGAATATACAGATCCGTTTGAGCTATTGCATTGCAACAACTGTATTCTATAAATACTCAGACATTTTAAAAAGTTATATCGAGAAAAGCGACATACTAACACGCATCTTATATGCATGACCCCGTATCTGGTGGGAAGTGAAGAAGTCTTTTCGCCTTTTCTATTGTTACAAAGTTGATCTAAATGTTTTTTTTGAAATATGACTAAGCCAAAAGGTATTTTGGAAAATCAAATTCGAAAGTAAATGCTTCAAGATTATCATCAACAGTTGATCTAACGGTATGCACCTATATTTTTCAATTCTGGTTCGCCATGCAACTGGAATTAGATCTCAAAATATACGTGAGATAGGTTGATATCGTATTGCTCGTCTATGGGTTTTACCGTAAAGAAACGTTTGCCGTATGTGATGAAATATCACGCTTGTACTTACAGAGAATGTGTATCCAACAAATACTAACGCTATGAACAGTTCGTTGCTAGAGCCGAGAGCTAATCTAGCATCCTGCGAATGAGGTGCTCTAGAACTATGCCGCTGTCCTCTATGCATCAAACAGGACCGAACTGTTCTTCGCTACATTCCGTAAGTCACCAACAACAAAGCGATATTACACCGAGGAAACTCATATAGAGGCGATAATCAACCATTTGGTGCATTTCTCACTTTATTGCATTTACTTTGAGATCTTTTAACACGACCCGCATGATAATTGAGCCCACATAGGCGAATCTCTTAGATTTCTGCCTTTTCTAACAAAGGCAACCCAGTTTTTGACTTTCGAAACTGTTAGAAGAAAAACGGCTCAACTTTGTAACAAATCTGGGCTTATTTTTTCTGCTTCCACAAACTGAAATTGCTGTGTACTTACCACAAGTTTAGTTATATTTTATTGGAGATATAATACTATTTTATGTTTAAAATTTATATATTAAAACAAAAACTTGAAAAAAGCAGTGTATGGCTGCAATAGACTACACGATAAGGTGACTTAACACTGTGATAACAAAAAAGAAATGATTATTAAAAGAAAACATGCACGCTGTGTATACAATAGACTAACGATAAAAGAAGAAGAGAATAGAGCACTGGCAAATAAGGAGATATCTCTTTTCACATACGATATCTCGTGTGCAAACATTTTTTTGTCTCAGTGCGTCGATTGAAACGAAAGAGAATAGAAAGATACGCATGTGCGAAAAGAGATATCTCCTTATTTGCTAGTGCTCTAATAACATGACCACCACACACATACACGCGGCCTGTTCTTTTCTTTTTCTCACTGTGTGTGTGTGTGTGTGTGTGTGTGTGTGTGTGTGTGTGTGTGTGTATAACACAGACTCAATTGTCTGGAAATATTGCGCGTGCATAGGCAAATCAGACATAAAAAAGAGGTTAAACAGTTAAGAATGATTAACTAAGGATTTTTGGTAACACATCCCTAAGGTTGAAAAATAAATAGGGAAAAGCGAAAGATTCTTGTCTGAAATGACAAGAGAGAAAAATTTTGCCAAAATGTCTTCAAGATATTCCCCTAGTGAAACAAACTGCTGTTCAGATCTTATTTATAAAGAAGTTTTCCAGCAAACGATAACTCGCTGACAGATTACACTGACTGAAGTTAAAACCTACGGTTAAAATGGTACGTCTCTCAAAAAGTTTTATAATCTACTTGACAAAAGTAGACCGTACCTGTAGCTTCTACTTAGGGCGACTGGCTATTAAAAAATGGTCTTCCCTACGAAGAAAGTGTTTTCAAAGGTCGGATATAGAGAGACTTTGATAGAGAATTTCTTTTCCTAATTTTCATCTCTTAAACGAAAGATTGTACAACTTGATCTTCAGAGTAAAAAAGGAGATTTACTGATTCTCTTATCTGATTGGCTAGTTATAAGAATATTTTTAACTAGTTGCATCGTCCGATTTAGCGGCCGCAGAAATGAAAAAAAATCTTAAGATCTATAAATTAAAGCAACTAGTTACAGCTGGGAATGAATCGAGTGATGCATCGGCTATTGAATCGGGTCAATTTTTCTAGTTAATAAGTAACTAGATGAATCGGCTCGCCAAGCGGGTGCAGCTAGCTCCATCGTCCGCTAACACGATACAACTTCTTCATCTTTTTCTGCAGCTAGTTGCATCGGGTTCTGAAACTAGTGCAACTAGCTGCATCGCCCGCTACTAGCTGGATTTTTCATGCTTGGGAAGTGTTCATGAGCGTTGGAACAGGAAGAAGGTAAAATAATCTCCAACTCTTCATTACATGTCTTATTGACGGCACGAATACGGTAAAGCAAACGAAATCAGCAAAGTGAAAATGGTATCCAACGAAGTCGGTAAATTATTTAAGAAACCCGCTCCAGACACCTCATAGCGCGGTAATCTATCTCAGGAACTTTCTTCTTCAAGGTGGAGTGGTCGTTCTCATTTCATTAATAGTTCTGATCATCGCCTTTCTTTATTATCACTCCCCACACAAACCTCAACTGCAACAATACTGAATTTCTCAGTTCACACTATCGAAAAGTTCTTCTGTGGTACTTATTCAATCATGTGGAATAATAATCAAGACTTCAAATGAGAATCATGAGTTTCATCTGCTCGATTCCGAAGAAAACAACTCAATAAACATTTGGAAACATGCTTATTCGAACAGTTGAGACCAGCATTGGAAAAGTTGTACAGAGTGATCGAACACCAAAGTACACAAATCGAAAAGCAAATTGAACAGCAGAAGATTCAACTAGAAGAGCGAGTAGAACACCAGCGAATTCGACTAGAAGAGCAAATGGATCGACAGAAGACTGAACTAGAAGGACAAGTGGAAGAGCCGAGAATTCAGCTCCAAGAAGTTAAAAGAAAAATTCAAAGTCAAAATGATGAAATAGCACGTGCTCATAGCGAAATCACAAGAATTACAACAGAAGTTCAGAGCTTACATGAGAAGCAAAGAAATGCAACAACAGGTGTCGATCAGGGAACGATAGAACCGGAAGAAGAAATCGAGAACCTGAAAAACAAAACACAATTCCTACGTAAGTACTTCTTATTTCTTACGCCAGTTTAACGCTAATTGTCTAGCCATTGAGTCAATCTCAAACATAATAATAAAAGAAATCGATGAATGATCTGAAAAAAATCTTCGAAAGTCAAAACAGTCTTGCAAAATCCTATAAAATTTACTAATAATATGAAAATTCGTACACAGAGGATCCCAAAGAAGCTTCTGCTATCTCATACTTTCCTACTGCTCCGCTAAATCATTGAATGGTCTAGTTGGATACGAAGAAATTTCAGTGGTGTAAGCTGTCGGAAAGTGCTCGATTCCTATAATGACTAATCCGAATTACTTATTGTTGAAACTCCAGTTCCTCAAAGATTCACATACTATTCACATGGAGTACTTAGAGATTCGAAAGATGGAATGCACTGTCTAATCAGATAATAAATATTTTCGATTTTTCGCAATTCCTTTTTCTTATCCTTCGAAGATTAAGCGACTTGAATTTAAGGGAGAGATATGTAATGATAAGTTAGTACAGTGACATACGTAGTAAAGATCATTGGGTAGACCTACGCACTCCTCTTTCCTCATGATCATAAAATAACCGATGTTCAAGTGCTTAGCGAATATACACAAGTGAGAAGACATTGTTCTGATGGAAAGTTAGAGTATTTTTTGAAATTCTCATTTTACGAGCTGAACTTTTGTAAGTAAGCTTTACATCTCAACAATTTTCAGGCAATATGCGCCCTTTTTCCAATGCTAATAAGAGATGACAGAATGAGCGTGTCGATCATTCTTTGATTCCATTAAAAATAATATTTTTCGCCTCTTCCAGTTCTGTTCGACTTTGATAATAGATTAAGAATGCAGACTATCTTGGTCGTTATATGATGAGGTACGATAGTTAATCCATTTCAGTATGTGTATTGTATATTAGTATCCATGTATGTTTTATTCGACGTACAATTTTCGATTGATACAAGTCCAGAATAGCTTGTTAGAGACCAAGTAAAACTTGAACTGAGAGCATCTAGTAGACAAAATGACATTAACTGAAATGTATTATTTTCAGTTCGACCCAAAGTGGAAGCGCCAAAGCCAGAAAATGAACAGTCGTGTATTATTGGTCAAGATATTCAAATCTCATGGAAGTTCAGTGGCATCGAGAAATCACATGTGACATGATCCTTTAATGGAGAACTACTATCCGCCGATGACCGATTTCAAATCATGCACACTGAGCATGGAACAGCGACACTCTCCATTCGTGAAACCGAACTTGATGATAAAGGTTTCTATACTGTTCGAGCAACCAATGTTGAGGGCGAAGCTGAGGCCAAAACTACACTGTTCATCATTTGTATCGATCCCGTGATCAACACTGATCTTGATACTACATTACAAGGCACCGAAGGTGAAACAATGACTCTGAAACTAGCAGTCAGTGGAACACCGAAACCAGACATTGTACGGATGAAAGGTAATGATGAGCTCGCAGCCAGTGATCGTGTACAGGTGACAGTATCAGCTGATAATGATGACACATACGCATCGACTATCTTCAACGTTCAGCCAAAAGACCTAGGGGAAGATTCAGCCAAGATCACTCGTGTTGATGAATCACTCCAATCCAATAAGTACAAAGTCACTGTCTCGGGTATGTGGGTGTGGATGAAGGTGCGAGGATGTGGATGACGGTTTTCTTTACACGGTCATCTCTCGTCCTATGGTATTTTACTTTACCTTTTGAAAGTGGCTTGATGAATTAACAACTCTTGCTAGAAGAGAAGATCCATGAAAGAGATCGAGAGTGTCCTGTCATTGAACTCTCCACATTACAGCTACCGCAGCAGAGAAAAATTGAGAAAAATTTATGGTTGAATCTGCTAGTCCAGCTAACATTTGAATGCTTCACGAGTTTTTCGGTAGTCACCCATGTAAAAATCGTAAAAACTTTTTTGCGTGACCACGCAAACAAAAATGGAAAAACATCGATGGAGTCGCATGATAACTGGTTACAAATGTCAAATTCTGTTTATTCTTGCATACTAAAATATTTACAAAATTCTGTATTTGCCGAACTAGTACAGAATTTTGTAAACATTTTGGTTTGCAGAATTTGGTATTTGTAACCATTTATCATGCGACTCCATTCATGTTTTTCATATTTTTTTTGCGTTATTCACCTTGATTCATGCTAAAAGGATTTTGGTTTTATCGACATGGGCGGGCCTGACCGATCAGGTGTGAGCATTCTGTGACCCAAGCCTGACTTGACTCAAGGTGACCACCATTTTGAGTGATCCGATCCAGCCGAGGTCTGTCTGGCACGTGTCAGTCTCTGACACCAATACAAAAAAAGTTGAAAAGATCTGTCGCGGTTGACATCATTTCGAACAGACAATAAGAAATAGCGCCTTCTTTGAGAGAAAACTTTGTATACTAAGATCATGCTCGTAGTTTCTCCTGCGAGGTAATGAGCTATATTAACCCATTGGAAAGAGATTACACGTCGAACTGTATCAGTTTATATGAAGGTCATTTGCCGTGAATTCAATTTCATTGTACCGTTTGGCTCCGATATGTAAATAAACAATATCTCCGATATCTGAAAGGAGAAAATCTCTTTCTGAATTTAAGATGAGAATGGGAATGCCTCTGTGAAAATGAAAAGGGAGTGGTAAGCTGATATTTTAGTAAAAAAGAAAAAATTCCGTCTTGTTCTTGAATGAGAAAACGTCGGTCTTAGTTGAAAAATATGATCTCCGTGCTAAACATACTGAAAGATTTTGAAAAATGTTTAGTTTATAACTCTGCAATGAGCAGTCTAACAGTCCATAAATTACCACAGGCTTTTTAGAAAACTTTCCTAAGGAACTAAGAAAAGATTATTATTACACTATTTTGGACGGTGATAATCCAACATGCACATTGTCATATGGTATCCAAGTATATAAATCGATCGTTAACTTTGATTAAGAGAGTGAGACTTGAAAATATATTCGAAACCTCTACTATTCTTAGGGAAGTTTTCTAAAACACCTCTAGAGACCCCATCGAAATCCTTTATATAGTTCCAGAGTACTTTAATTCAAGTTCAGTTAAAAAGTTAACAGACGATGTTATTTCTAATTCTACAACTGATCTGTTATCACCAAATTCTAATACGACAGGTTACGCGTCTGTTATAATTCAATCACAAATGATCTTATTTCTTTTGATTCACCAGAAAAAGATATTGATTTTAGTAGTGAATACAATTTAAACATAAATACAAATAATTTACTCTATTAGTATAAGCCACTTTATTAACGAAGAATATCAGCTGATTCTGAATTATTTTTGTTAATACGGTGAAAACATTTCAATTGACTGAAGAAGGACTGTGTACTTGTCCGAAACGTCTCTAATAAAAATGTTTTCATTTACTACGGTGTCAATTGTTCTGCTTTTCGTGAAGAATATCAGATTTGTTTGTGTCTACCAAAAGAGAGAGTAGCTCATTATTTTACTCCATCGTATTCAAGGTGTTGATTCGCTTTTAACATACCGATTGCACTACATCATCTTCAATTGTATCTAAACCTCGTGCACAATCAATAATAAGTCTTTTAAATGGAATTACGTCGCCAAGTTTTCTTCCATAGTTGCAAAAGATGTTGCAGCTTCTCAGCCAATTACTCCTCGAGATCATGATTTTTCTTTAACACAAGTGTGTTCTAATGCACCACGTCATGATCTTATAAGTAAAACTCCTACCAATAATTACTTAAATACCGAGTTAAAAAAATTAAATTGCACCACGATTATTTAATTAATTTAACAGAACATTTTCACACTTTTTTGATCTCGAATCGACACGATTTGTTTTGAAACGTTTGAATTTTATTAATTTTTCTACCATTTTTGCATTTTTACAATGATACTACAACATATAAATCACTTACCATGACAGCACCCAAAAAAATTACATCTCAAACTGTGTCATCCGATGATTCAGTTCTATCGATTATTGAAACAAGTTTAGTGGAGAACGTCGGAATACGTAATAAAACAAATCGAATTACTGTATTATTACTGTATGCCTGCTCGAGCCAAAAATGTCCACTGTGCGTAGGGACGGTAAACGGATCATAAGTTTTCGTAAGGTATCGTAAATGGAGTTTAAGATCTCATAAAGGGTACCTAAATGCATGAGAAGCTTTCCCTTATGATGGATACCTTAGCATACCTTTATGATGCCTTATGATACCTTACGATATCTAATGATCCCTTTATGATACTTTATGTATCTTACGAGAGAATCTCTCGAAACAATCGCCGATCGAGCTAGACCCAGTGAGAATAGAAAAATCTAGAAGATCTCAACTGAAAATTTCGCCACATCGTAGGAAAGCAAAACCAATCTGCACAACTGTTTATTATTCAGAAAGATTCTCCTCAGAAGCAAACTGTGAGCCATATGGTGAGAATCGAAATATGCGATCCATTCATACGTACGCGCATGCATTCGATCTAGTTTTGTGTCGAAGTCATAATTGGAAGTAAAGATTAGTGATCATTTGTTTCAGGATTTAACTAGATTTTCTAGAAGATGTTATCGAATATCTTGACGGGATCTTTGCAGTATTTTCTAAATAGAACAGAACAGAAATAAACACATAACGAGTATCGATCTCTAGACCTTTAGTTTACATACCAATCAGCTTACCCAGCTAGATGCCCCATGTCATTCCATACCACTTCAACGTTCAATATCTTAATTTCTCACTTTAGTGTAAACTCCTATTTGATTTTTCTGTGAATACAAATCACCTCAAAAACTTCTGAAAATGAAATATCATTTTGCGTATTTATTTTAGTGGGTGAAATTTAATATATTTTTAAATTTCAATTCGATTCAAAAAATATATTTTAAATTTCTTTTTCGTACATGATCAAAACTATAATCAGTTTTTATCAAAAGATTTGCTGCTGACTAAAACAATCAATTTGACGAAAAAAAAATGTACGCCAGCTAAATTCAAATTAGCACTCTAATTTAATGATTTTAAATTTCTTTTTTGACAAAATTAAGAAAATAACTCATTGCTATAGTCCGAATCTCAAAACAACTTTTATATAAACTTTGAAGAGATTTAGAAAATTTTTTTCTAAGATTATTAAGAGTCTTTCTATTTCTTTATGAAAAGAACTAAATCAAGATCAAGATAAAAACTCCAGGAGATTATTCAGTTCTCAGAATTTTGTCGTGTTCAGAACAAAAACACAATAACATCTTGAAAAGCCACTCGATTTATTCTTGTTGAGAGTTTGCGCAACATTAGTATGGAAATTCTGTTAAAAGTAATATTCCTTATTTTATACAAACCCAAAGGGGTCTTCTAGCAATAGAAGAAACCGAGCTTTAGTCATCTAATAAGAAGATCTTACTGCAAGGTCGAAACAGCGAGCATGACGCCTCTAACTCACGTCCAAAACAGATAGGTTTCTCATATCGTATACTTTCAATTCGCAGCAGAATAATGCAGGATGACACCAACAAAACACAACAGTCTCCGTGTGTAGCGAAATTATCAGATCGACGAAAGCGAATCTTCTCGTCTGTAAAGCAAATACGTTAATATTACTCGAGCGTCATAGGCCTCAATATTTTCACATACAATCTATCATTATGATTCCATCCACACACTATTCTTTTATTTTCAAAGAAAAGTAAAACAAAAAACAGCAGCAGTTATAGATGAATATGCAACAACAGTTCCTATTAACAATCTAGATAAACGAATCAACCAAGTTGAATCTTCTTGGTCAAATATCAATTCTCGTCAATTATCAACCTTTCTATTTAATACTACGATACTTCTAATTATCTCATAAGCATCAAATACATTTTCATATGTGGCCATAAATGGATACTTAACGTGATTCGCATCATCATTCATATTCTTTATAAGTTCTAAAAAAAAGTAATGAATCGCTCTTGGCGTCTTTATTTGATCAATAATTCCAGCTATCTCTTTTTTTTCATAATTAACAAGTGTCTTGAAATCAGTAAATGATTTACAACGAGTAGATGAG
>CAJNOQ010004261.1:0-17942 GCA_905250885.1 Didymodactylos carnosus | reverse complement strand
TTTCAAATTTGTTAACTTTTTTAATCTGGGAATTTGGTAGAATATAGGATAAACTCGCAGTGAACACTGCTTCTTTCGAACATAATCGAATAAATGAACATTTCGATGAAGATATAAATTTTTTCCCTTTTCTTATTTTGTTCTTTGAAAAATTAGAGAAACTATGATTTTTCTTATGCTCAGCTGTGATATTAATAGACGTCTAACTCAAGAAATAAAATGTAACTTTTTCTACAAAATAGCTCAGCGTAGAGTACAACATCTGTACTTCAAACTGCCAGAAAAACCGGAGAGGGGTATTTTCAAATTTCTTAACTTTTTTTTATAAAAAAAACATCAGATTTTGATATGGTCTACGGGTAGACATATTTTTCATAGGTCTATGTACAGAATAGAACAAATTTTCATTTTTGATTAACAGTTACAAAAGCTAATAGAATTTAAAGCTGAACTGTATTTTTCGTCTTTATAAATATCAGTTACGCATATACATATTTATATATTTGCTTCGAAGAACAAAATAAGGAAAACGTTTATATTTTCATCGAAATGTTCATTTATTCTATGTTCGAAAGAAGCAGTACTCACTGCAAGTTTATTCTATATTCTAACAACTTCCCAGATTATAAAGTTAAGAAATTGAAAATACCCCTCTCTAGTTTTTCTGACAGTTTGAAATACACAAGTTGTACTCTGTACCAAACTATATCTTAGAAAAAAGATACTTTTTACTTTCTGAGATAAACGGCTCTCAATATCATAGCTGAGCATAAGGAAAATATGTACTTTTAGTTGCTATCGTGAATATTTATATGAGCATCTCTATGTGCACTTATTTTCAAACAGTTTTTGTCAGTTGACTATACTGAGTTTTCAGAGAACTTTCTGGACTACCATGACTTTCCGGTTTTCTCTTCGGGCCATGGTAGTGAGAGATAATGTATGTAAAACAGAAATGGTTAAAAGGCTGCTATTATCCACAGTCAGTATCTTCTTGAAAAGAGAGCTATTGATAATCAATGAATAAGAGTGTCAAATGATGAACAATAACTACTCATCCAGTACCGTTATATTCATCATTGTATAACGAAACATTCATGTCTGTATATGGAGATCTCTATGGCATAGAAGTATAGTACACTCTACACGTATTCTTGAGTTACCTGGTCAATACGATTGTTTGACATAAACAATCATGTTGAAAAAAATATCTACCTTTNTCCAATATCTCTACAAATTAATGCGATCTTTTTCTGAAAAATAGCTGAGCATAATGTGTAACTTGTGCGCTCCGAGTTAGACTAAAAAGGTCAATTAAACACTCTCAACTTAATGGGACATTAATTGATCAAGTTGATGGATTATGTCTGTATTAAATTCACAATGAGAGAGAAAAACGTAGAAAACTATATTCACGCTAGAATAGAAAAATTATTCTTTTTCATTTTGTTCATTAAAACGTAAACGTTCTTATATCTATTAGATTATTTTATTTGACAACGGATATATAAATATATATCTATGTGTAACTTATATTTATAAACAGGAAGAATACAGTTCAGCTTTAGATTGTGTTAGATTATGTAACCGATAATAAAAGATGAAAATTTGTTCTATTCTGTCCGTAGAAATGTATCCATTTTCTTTCATTCAGCAAAACGAGAGAAAGAAAAAGAAAAGAGAATGATATTGATCTATATCTACGCGTAGACTATGATCTACGTCTACGTCTACGCGTAGACTTATTTTTGACGGCTTCCCTAACTAGGACTTATTGGTTAAATTGTTTTTTTTGTAGGTATTTTACAAGAAGGCAAACTCTTAAACAAGGACTTCGACGCACGATGTATGGGTGAGCAGCTACAAAGCTGTATAACGGAAGAACAGATCCTAGAATGTGCTGCTCGTCTCTACTCAGTGGACCTTCTTCTTTTCAAGCTGGTTAATTCAACGATAAGAAATGAAGATATGAGCAAAGTCGCTACTTTTAGTCGCTTCTGCTGGATCTTGGACAAATATCTTTATCTAACAAACCCCCACCGACAACAAATTGTTTATTGTGGTGCGACTTTTACGGAGGAAATTATCGAAGAGAATAGACAGGCTATCGGAACATAAATTCAGTAGGCAGCATTTACTTCGACAACGACATATCCAGAGACTGCTGAGATGTTTAGCGGTAATACACTGCTTACTGTCGGTATTAGATCCATTCCCTATCGGTGGGCATGTGATATCTGTTAGGTGGTAATTCGCACATCTCTACCCACTTATTTCTTATGCATATATTCATATTCGGTATTTACCTTCATTCTACTATTGACTCATACATGTTTAGATTTTTCCTTTTCTCTTATCAGATATATGTATATTTTCCCTTTCTTATACATAACATATGTTTCATCTTTTCTCTTGACAAGTACTTTTCTTTCTCTCAGTGTTGTTGTTCATATGTATTATATCTGATGGAATCTTTTCCCGATCATTTTACCTCGATCACCTATGGGATATTTCCTAAAGATGTGTGATGTCCCATCCTATATAAAGCTGATGATTTTGCATAAATAAAAGAGTGTGAAACGATCATTTTCTCATCTTATTATTATCCATCCGACGATATAGAGTTAGTCACCTAATATTGGTGCATTCTATCGACTAATTGTCAATCCAACAGGTGGCAATTTAATATTAGGCAGCAAACATCTAACTATATCCCTGCTCTTTCTCATTATCCATATGAACAGGAAGTACTGTTAACAAATGGATACAAGTTCAAAGTTGTGAAAGTTGAATATGATTCTGTGAACGGACAATTTTTAGTTTATTTATCAGATGCTGAGATATTTAAGTGAGATTTTTTTCTGCTCTGCACTGTTCTTAAGAGATTTCAATGCTTTTTAATAAACTAGAACTGGAAACTTCTGAAAGATGTCTGAAGTAAGATGCGTTAACGAGGCTTTTCTTTTTCATGCTCTTCAAAAGTTTGGCTGAGTTAAATCTCAGTTTCTCACAACGGCAAGATACGTAACTCTGCTGTTGTTTGATGTTATCGTCGATCGAAATATGGAAGAATTGGCATTGATTATCGGCCTTTTCGCAGGATTATCGAACATCATTACAATATTGAATCCATTGAATGTTTTAACTTAAATCAAATGCCAAAAGGAGAATTGAATGAAATCTTCATTCAATTTGTTCCGAATTATTTGAACAATGAATTGTTTTAGAAGTGAATAACTCCAGATAAATGAACAGAGGTCGCGTTCATTTATTGCTTTTTCCTGTTTTTTAACTATGAAAATATGAAGTAAAACGTCAATCAGCACTCGTTTACACAGCTTCCTGCAGCATTCATGCTTTATATACACAATCAACAATCAGTGTTAATATGGGAATATTATGAGAGTTCTGTCGATGCTGATTTTCAATAAGATCGAACGACGAAGTTGCTTTGACTCATATTCGTAAGCAACACATACTGCTATGAGCTTCAAAATGGTGTATAATAGGAAATGGTGTATGTTTTCTTGTTTGAATAAAACGCCAGTGAGCTTTAAACGAATATCACATTTTTGCCTACTCGATTTTCTTCTGATCTATTTTCTAAAGACTGGCCCCAGTGGTACAGGGCTTCTAAATATGATTCTGATACAGTTTCTTTCGCTGATCACGAATCTGACATCAGATTTCAAAAAGTATGAAAACTGAGTGAAATATGAGCGAGTTGTAATAATCAGCTAGGTATGTGTACGTGCTTGAAAAAAATGTGAGTCGGAAAATGTGGTCTTGGGGCTGATATTCTTTTTCGAATGATCTCATCAATCGATAGTCCATATTCAGGAGATAGTTTTTGATCCGTCATGACCGATAACCTCTAGCAAAATATCGGCAAATTATTTAACGCTCAAACAGTTTTTAAGTAAAACGCGTTTAACAGAATGAGAACCTATTTTGCGTTTTTCTTCAGACTGTTTTGTAGCTTCAGGACTTTCGCCATTCACAGAAATTCCGGGTAACGATACATCGGAGGAACTTTTTCTGTTGTTTGATTTGTAGAGAACACCTATAGATAGGAGTTGGTAAAGTCCGAGTTTTAAATTATGCTTCTATTTTTTATAGAAATGAGGGTTTCTGAGATACCTTCGAAGGATTTGGGGGATTTTAATGTTCTATTACGGACCAGAAATTTTCTGAGAATTCTTGTGAATGGCAGACGCCTATTTTGGCCCTTGTTGTGGCGCCCTCCCACGAACAGTTGCAAGTGAGGCCCAAAACTAAATTTCATCACCACGCTTTGACATAGTCAAGATTCCCTGAAAGTTGGCTCGCATCAGACCTACCTGGGCTGAGATTTTCGCACTGAACAACCTGAGTCATCGAACCTCACTTCTGTTCGAAGACGTGTGACTCAGTCAGTCACACACATCTTGGGCCAGTACCAGGAAATGATTCAAAAAATAAATAGTAAACAAGAAGAAAGATATTTGTGGCTAAATATTTGCTTTTAACGGCTAGAAAAACTACCCATAAATCGGGTCTGATGCTTTTTCTGGCAGTCGGATCCTTTCCATATAATTTTCGATCGAAATCTGAGCAATACGATTCTGATGCAATCGTCCACAGATCGGGACGGATTTTGTCAGAATCCGACGCCTTCCAATGTCGGATCCGGTCGGATCTTGAGTCACGAATGAAGGACCCGGGTATTCGATGAAAATGGTATTTGTTCTTCTCTTATATTGAGTTTAAGATCAGAGTCATTGTATGGTTTTTATGGTTGTGGTTTTGTATGGTATAGTTTTCATAAGAGCAGGTAATGGTTTATTGTAATTGCCAATTATTGTAAATTATTGTAATTGTCTTTGTGTACCGTTACTACCACTATTATCCAATGCGTCGAATAATGTAACCGATATCAATTCATCTGAACGTTGATCGCTTTTTGAATCTCTGTTCCTAAAAGATATAATAGAAGAAGAGATCACAAAGCCGAAGTACATTTTCATTTGATATTATAACATCAAAATACGACAGAATTTAACGGCCTCCCACCCCTCAAAAAAAGCATTTTTCAACAAAAAACTCGATTTGGACATTTATGCATAGTTGTGTAGCCCAATATATCTGCTTTCGAATGCCCTATGATTTATTGGTTCTACGATGATTTTTGAGGGTTTTACAGCGATTTTTCTGAGGCATTAGTCTAGGTTTTTCGAAAAAACTGTCTAAAAAAATTAATTTTTTTTTTCACAAATCCGGCTTTTTTAGGTTGTAGGGGCAGGTCTTCTCTACATTTTGGCACCATCCCGAGGTCCGTATCATTAAAACTGAAAACAAAATCTTTGACACACGGACACCTACTTTTTGGCCCTTGATGTTACAATAACTCGCGAAAAACTCAATAGTATGAGCTCAAATTTTTACTGAAAACTATCAATGGTCAGATACATATTCAATAAAAATTTCAGTAAGATTGAGTGTTCTGGGAAAAAAAAAATTTTAGAGGGGAGGGGGCCCTTAAGGTAAGTAAAAACGACTTAAAATTTGTATCTGTTTCTGCGTTTGTTATTTATTGTAGTATTATTCGATTTGTAATGTTTTAAACTGCTCAACCTTTTTCTTTCGGGTTCAGGGATACTTTAATGTCTCGTCATCTAAAAGTGAGAGCGAGAGAAGTTAAATATAAGTCTGTAGCCACAAACAATAAAAGAATATCTAATGTTAGCCGCCGAGAAATTAAAAACATCAAACAGATGAGTTTCTTCTTTATCAGATTCATATACCCATATATTCGGTTAAAAAGAGAAAAAATAAAATAAAATAATGAGTTTTCAATATTATCAGAGTTGATGATGACTAGTAATAACGTTAAGATATATTTAACTTATTTGTTTGTGTAGATGATCAACTGTCTGTTGAATGACATCCTTCTTCTTTCATTTTTCCAATAACACTTGCTCGTGTAGTCAATCGATTCCAATTAAAATAATTGGTACCAAAAACTATAATACAAATATGAAAAAAGATCATTCATAGTCTCAATTGTCTATCGTTTAGAATAAACTTACCGAATAAATATTCAAATTTATCTGCGTCTTCGTCGTCCAACTTCACCCATTGCTCATAGGCTACTGGATTTTTCTCTAATCCTGGGAACACAGCCAAGAAAAGATGTCAAGCTGTTGAGTTAATATTGTTATGATGACAACATGACTCAATTTCTTCCATTGTTAAACCAAGATATTCCGCGTCCGATTTTGCATCAAAATTTTCAGCTTGATTGTTCAAGCAACTATTCGCACGAAAAATCGTTTCTTTATGTAAGTAATCAATAAACTGGCGAGCTGACATATTTTCATCAAGCAGAGCTATAGATGAAAGCGGAAGAACAAAAAATTGAATTAGTGTATGAAGAGTATTAGTTGACTAGGCATACCTATACTATTTCGCTTAAGATGTTCATTTTTTTGTTGTTGTTGCTGATTTTTCATCTTTTGAGTGAACAATTTATCCTGTAAGTTGATTACTTTTTGTTTAAGCTGTAAAATTTTTAATCTATCTCTCTTTGATGATGAAGATTGATGAACTTCCCGTGCAGGTGATGCGGATTTTAGGAGCAGATTACCCGTCGTCGTTATTTCTGCTGACTGTTGCTGTTCAATAACTGAATCTGCGTCGTCCGATATGTGCGTTCCATCGGTCTCATCTTCGCTTTGTTTGCATTCGCCCTCTTCGTTTTTATCTCGTCTACTTTGTTGATTATCAAGATTAATTGTGATTGTTGTTGGTTTAAATAACTTAGGCTTTCTTTTTTGACTTGTGCCTCATGTTGATGATGATCGTGAGTGCTTACGTTTAGAATGTTGGTGTTCAGATGAATGTAGATTAACGAAAACAAGTGGCGATGTTGAAGACGAAGGAAGTTCTATTTTACTCTGAGTGGCGATACGGTGCGTCTGTCGTTGTTCCTGAGATGGTTTAACCATCACTTCATTATTAGAGCAACTCTCTTGCGTTTGATTAGATGGTAATAATAATGCAGAAACAAAATCGGACGATGGTGATTTGCGATGAGAGATCAGTGTCGTTGTTTCTTTTGATATGAGCGGTGTGCTACTTTGTTCCTCTAACAATATTTCTGAAACGCTCTTGCATCGGCTTCATTCATTAAAAGTACAGAAGAAAATAGATAAGCGCGCGGCCCACAGCTTTATTTAACTTACTAAAAGATTTAATAAATGCCTAATTTTGGCGCCCAAATTTTGTTAGTTTCAGCATAGCACCTGCTGATAAAGCAGCTATATCCGCCTCTTTGGCAACGCTTCTCTGTTAACCACAATTATTTTATGTTTGTCTTTATGTTGTTGAACAACAAAAAATTCATTCAAACTTCTTTTATCTGCTATGCTTTTTCTTGTTTTTTCCAGTGGCGACATTTTTGTGATACTAATGAGTAAAAATACTTAAAAAACATATATTAAATGAGATCAAGAAAATCGATAAAATCTATAAATGAGTTGGTATATATCACTAGAAACAACGACAAAAGTAGCAAGAGATACGGACCAGCAACTGCAAGGTTGAGATGGAGGCTGAGAATTAACATTCAAAGATGCTTAGCAGCAAGAAATCTAAAAAGAAGATAAAAAACCACAATCAAACTTATCTGCTGTCAAATAGAGTACAAGGCTAAATTGACCTTGTAGCTATACTTGAATGATAATAATTTCCATTAGTGGAGACATTTTTATTGGAGTTTGGAAAATAAAAATTAAAAATACATGCACGTTCGTGCGTACACCACATGAAACGTTGATGAAAAGAAAAATATTTTTCTATCAAGAAACGTGAGGATATTTATACTAGAAACGAACTGGTCTAAACGAGGAGAGAAAAAGAATAAAACACTCTGCCTTCATACTAATATACTTCCTCGCAGTGTCGGATGGAAAACGCCAATTGGCGGCTAAAAGAGGTTCTGGTGAGCGCTTACAGAACTAGTCATCCGAAGCGTGCTCTCAACGACTCCGAAATCAACAATCGAAGAACCCATTCCGGGCAACAAAAACTCGTCCTCGTCTTACCGCAGCGCGAAGAGATCAAAATCATCGCACATGAAAGCCATCAGTAGTTATCAGTCTCCGAGCCCCAAAAGAAGAAAAATGCATCAGATTCAAATTCGACTGGAGTAGACTAGAACGAGACCAACAGCTCCAATCCCAATTTAACATCGCGGTGAAGAATCGATTCGATGCATTGCAACAAACAGCCGACTTACAAGATAAATACGACAACTTCGAAAAGTCAATCGAAGAAACGGCAGCTGAAAAGGTCGGAAAACTGAAAAGGAAAGCTAAAAAGAACTGGGTATAGAAGACAGATGATAAAAGATGTACATAAAAAGAAAGAAAAATTATCGTACGTGTGTTCATAGCGTTAAATACTACACTCAATTGCCAAATTAAAATTATTGTCTTATTGCCTATACAAATGTATGTTATTTTTATACTTTATACAGTCACATTACTTTCTGTTGTTATTATCTATCTATATATCACGTTTTATATTCGGCATACATCAACGCGGCAACAATCGCACAATTACAACGATTACAAGACGCCAACAACAAAAGGACGGGGGGCGATTATTTGATGGAATCGGCCCCTGCTTGAATTTCATCGACACATACATCGTTAGATGCAGAATGAACAGGAGAACATTTCTAGCCACTCGACAGACCTTGGAAATGCTCTCAGAAAAAATTGGGTCCAATTAACTGTAATCACTTCTGACACGTATTATTGATCATATTCTCGAGTGTGTCTCTCTCGGCCTCATACCTCAGTAGAACTAGGTA
Organism: Didymodactylos carnosus; assembly: GCA_905250885.1. NCBI lineage: Eukaryota > Metazoa > Rotifera > Eurotatoria > Philodinida > Philodinidae > Didymodactylos > Didymodactylos carnosus. The sequence goes on along the minus strand of CAJNOQ010004261.1, from coordinate 9,085 downwards.
TAATACTTCTCCGGACATTCTATAGTGCTTTTTCACCGGAATATTTTGGTACGTTTCATGCCCCTTGCGGCTAGTGGTAAATCGGCTGCAGTTGCGTGAAAAAGCACTATAGAATGCCCGAAGAAGTCTTATTTTGCTCAGAATGTTTCGCTCTATCAGGCTATATGGTTTGCAAAATTTTCTCACTAAAAACTAAGCACTTGGCTTTTCAGCGGTCAGGTTTTCCAGAAGCTCTATTATCAACTTTTCGTATGAAAGGCCGATATGCACCTAATCTGATAGGAAAGTCTTCGAGCTATTCGAAACTTAATTCAGATTGGTTCCAGCTTTCGCTAAAAGGTCAAAAACAAGAGAGTTCTTGTGATTATGACACACTGTAGTGCTTAGATAACATCCAAAAGGTTCTTTCCATATCTTTAATGGCTGGTCCCACTTGTCTGTACATTGTGACCAGCTCACTTTATAGAGAATTTCTAGAGCTATGCAGTGGTATGTTTTCGAACAATATATAATTTTCATTATGGCAGAAAAAAGACTAACGGAGTATTGAAACCACTAGAATACGTCAGAATCATTATATTGGCCAAGTGTTTCAACAGTTGACCCATGTGGATATATTTCTGAAAGATATATTTATAGCTAGCTCATTTTGAAGCTCGTGAAATTCTCTATTGAATGGTATGTCTATCGTAGTGGCTAGTTGAGAAACGTTGATTATAGGATCCTCATCGCGGAATAAGCCACCTACTTTTCACAGCTTTCCAAACAGTATTTCTAATGTCAAGGGGTCCTAGGGCACTTTTTTCACTATCATATATATATGAACTTGTAGTGCGAGAAATTCTTTGTTGATTGGTAAGAGCACGCAAAACAAAATGTTTAATAATTATTGCAACAATTACACTTTATATAACACCACAAATAAAACATTTGATTAGATTGATCCAGATTCATTCGACAACGGCGACCGTGGCACAAATGCCAGGAATAACAGGATCAACTGAACTTGCAAATAATCTTAACAATCGTTCGCTAGCAGCAAAATGACGATTATATAATAGCTTTATTACGTTCTATTCCCAATAACCCAAGCATAAAAAAAAAATCTTGTATCGCCCGATTCATCTAGATTACTAGATTTTTACTCGATTGCAACTACTGTGTAACGACAGTGGAAATCTAGTAATTGGGCGATTACTAGATTTTTTCTAGTTACATCTATCGATTTATCGCTCGATAATCGATCAATTCAACTATTAGTAGATGCACCTCCAGACGTTAAAAGTCCCTTTTCCAACTAGTAATCTAGATGACAACTAGTCATGTGTCGCCCAATTACAGGCGAAATGTATCTAGATTTTTCTCGTAGGTGATATTTGCTTGGGAAAATGCAATAGTCAATCACACTATAGGCCATTGTCCTTCACTCACGCTTTGATCTGCTTGGAAGTAAAACCTGCGTAATCAATTATCATAACATAACAGAACAAAACCTTAGCTCTGCCTTTCATATCTGTACTCATGTCGCTTGTCTTTCGATCATTGGGCCATCAACTTGACCGAGACATGAATTTTCTAATTCTACTGAGAAACTGTCAGCAGTGCTTTATTCCACTTAACAGAGGTTTTCAAGTGTTTTTTGAATTTTCTTCTGAAAATAAACGTTGCCATGAGATTTGGCGTGATCAATTACCGATGCTTCCATTCATTTTTGTGATTGAATATTGATTGTGAACCTGTCAGAAAATCCGACGCCATGTCTAAATCAGGAAAAATTAACAAACTACTTAGTTCTCATTTTGAGCATTCACTTTAATGTCAGCATTTCACAAGAAGCAGATCCATGCTTATATCTTGTCTGCTTCGATCTTACTAGATCTCTCCTTTGTAGAATATTGGTCCACTTATTCAACAACGTGTTATTGGCAACTTATAGAAACTTCACGTATGAAGAACAGAAAAAAAGAAGTTGGGAGAGAAAAGAATGAGAAGAACATTTTTTCTTTCTCCGTATGCTGATAATGTAAGAGCACTACATTCCATTTAATGCCAGCATTTTTCAAGAAGCCGACAGCCAGTAATCTGCGAAAAAGTCATGATCATAAAGATTAGCAGGACAAAATGTTTTGCGATTACAATAAACCACAGTCAGCCTTTATCACTTCTTGTAGTTGTAACATTCACATAACAGCAGTCGCTGCTGAATAATTTAGTAGAACACAATACAGGCAAACCGCTTGTATTGAACACTGTTACTGATACTGAATCTTGGAGTTGTTTTTTTCTTCCATACTGATGTGCTGTAGATATGAAAGAGTGTTTTTCATCTATTCTAGGACAAAACGGCCTTTTTTATGGTTAGAAGACCTTTGTTACCTCCTCACTCATACACTCTCCTAGTAAAACATGTGCATAATCAACTTAAATACTACCTTGTGCTGGTTACAAATGATGAATTTAATTGTGTCGACGGTTTCTCAAGAACTTTTTCTTTTAAGCCAATTTCCCCTCAAAACCGTTATGTAGATGCGAGTGTCTTGGAAGTGAATGTCAGACATTAACACTGATCGAAAGCTAACTTATGGCTTCTGGTTAATTTTTGGTCCGAGCTTGAAAGAGGAGTCAAAAGTGTGTTTTCAGACAGCAGTAATCGAAGAAACAATCATCAAATTTTAATATGTCACAACTTATCAGACGTACATTATAATGATAAACTGCTCATAAAGTAGAGTAAATATTAATAACACATCCCGCAAAAAAAAATTCTACTATCAGTCAGTTAGTATCCATAATTCATAAGATATTGTTGGCTTTTCGTCATAACGAACATGTTCTGGCAGCATTTCTTGACTTTCGTAAAACTTTCGACAGTGTATGGCAATTAGAGTTGATTGAAGTTGAAAAGCCAAGGAATTCCTGCATAACTCCTTCACTGGTTTCCTAGTTATTGTCTAATTGAGAGATTATGACTGCAGTACAGGGTGTTTTATCTCATCTGCCAAGAGAGTAGTGTACCCCAGGGCTTTCGTGGGGCCTTTGTTTTTCTTAATATTCATTGATGATACTACTGATTGTGTTGGCTCCACAATATAACTCTTTGCCGATGATACATCCTTATTTTGTATCACTAAGCAAAATGATTTGTCAATTGATTTGTCATTTGTGTTTTGCTGTTAATGAAATAAATAAAGATTTAGTAACTATTTATTACTGGACGGTGGGCTGGAAACTTCGGTTGAATATCAATAAATGTAAAATAATGCTATTTTTTACTCCCATAAGATATATAAATCTATATTTTACAATGTATCTCTTTTAATCAATTAAGAAGTATCTCTTTTGAGAAACGAATATTTTGAAAGAAAATTGCGTTTCTAGTTTAACTAATCCTATGTAGTTGTCCATATCATTGGGAAGTCCGAAATGCATTTTGTTGCAAAAAATAAACGATAATAAATTTTCAACCTTTTTACGCTAGATTACCGTTAATAATTTAATGTCGATAAGAACTGGAAATGTAATTTTTTTTCATATATATTAATTGACAGAGTTCACCCTCACCCTCCCTGAAAAATAGCTCGTGAAAAGAGCTACAAGAATTACACTAGCAATAGCTTGTGATTAAAGGCTGAATGGTAGAGAAAAAACGAAATACAAATGCATTTCGGACCGCCCACAAATACGGAAAATTACATCAGATTGAATTCTCTATCGATCCACATTAAAATTAAAATATTTTGAGGAGGGGCCAATTCCTGCAGCATTTTCCATCCTGTCCTTTGGCTCTTTTTCGTTTACAAAACATCTGAATGAGCACCAAACATATCGTTGCATATTTTAACAAAATTAATCATCATTGCAAAGTTTACAGTTAAGTGAAACAATCCCATCGTCATGTGTCTGTTCTGCATCAGTGGGCCTAGGTTCGAGCAAATAAATAAAAAAGCGTCTTATTTAATGGTGCTCGAAAAAGGAGGAACCTAATTGCTCCGACCTCGGCTCAGCGATGCGGAACAGACACATGATGATGGAATTGTTTCACGTATTGTAAAATAATTAATTTTGTTAAAATATGCAACGATATTTTCTGTGTTCATTTAGGTGCTTTGTAAACGAGAGAGCCAAGTTTGGACTGCTGGACTGAAGTGATTTGTTTAAATATGTTCTGTTTCCATCTAAGCGAAAAAATCCATTCGTTCCGCATTACTGAGCATAGGTGAGAATAAACAGATGAAAGGTAATTCATAAACTGCCTTAACTTTTATGAATATACCGTCTACCACTATACTAGTTTGCTCCTCACTAATTATTAAGGTTTATGTGCAAAAGAATTTATGACTTTAATGAAGGTAATTTGACAAGCTTTACAGCATAGTAGTCTCTGAAAAATTTCCTTCAGCATATCCCCTCATAACAATACGATGTAGCTGTTGTCTTTCAAGTCTAAATAAATCGATGTATTGCCAGCATTAAAAGAGACGGAAACGAGCGCGCTCCTCGCAAGGCATTCGAGATAGAGTCAGACGGTCTTCATCAGGATCATCGATGGGACGATGCAGTTTTAAGTGCTCTATCCGATGGCGGTTTCATATTCTAGTAATCAGCGTTTATTTTTTTCAATACGAAAGTTTTTGTAAAAACATCAAACATCAAAGTTTTATATCCGATCAAAATACGCGATTTTTGATCGAATTTTTCTACGGTGCCCCAGACGATGCGTATAGTCGACCCCCGTGGAATCTGAATCAGTTTTGAATGCTCTTTCGAATGGTACACTTAGAGAAGTAGAGAAAAATGTTATTTTCATATGACTAGTACCATCTACAAAGAGAAAAGTTTTGACTTTGGTCTCGTACTCAGCGTTTTAGGTATTTCTAAATAAAAGCATTATGATGAAGAAACATGTTTTATTTGAGGAGTGGAGGACAGCTGAATATAAGTGGAGACCGAAATCTGTCAACAAATAGAAAAGTCTATTCTAAAACAGTCAGATTTTTTGCGGAAATTTTGGTTTTTTACCTTATTTACTTTGCGAAAGTTGAAAAATTTTGAGTTTTAAATAATTTTCTCGGTCCTTCCACTGCTTATTTTCGAAGAACAGAAACAGAGTAGAGAATTTTTTAAAATTCACTAAGATTTGAATAAAAAATCAATAGACATTGTGAAGTCGGCGTTTCTGGATCCCTGAACCGCAGAAACAGCATCTTACTATTATCTGTCTTTAGCAAGTTACTTAACGTCCTTCCATTCTACTTTGAAATAGACCATACTACAAATTATTTTCTCAATTTTGAATATCATATACACTTATTTAATGAACGGAAACCACCAAGCTCCGCGTACCATAGAACCAGATCACCGTCATAACCATGATCATCGATGCAACGATCAGCAGGGTGAAAAGAATCAAACATCGCCTGATGATGTTTTCTTTCTGTACGATCACACGCCTGACGTCTTTGGAGATGAGTTAAATAATTACACTGATTGTGAACAATCATCTTATGAAGAAATAGCTGGTATAGTGTCGAACAAGGACGATTATGATATGGTTACTATAACGTTTCGTAGTTGTTTAATTGGTGTTTTGTACGCTGGACTCGTATCATTAGTTAATAAATATTTACTTTATAAAAGGTATTCCTATTCGGTACCACCATTTGTACTTTTACTTTTGACATTTCCAATCGGTAAACTATTGGGGTGGTGTTTACCGAAAAGACACTTCAATATCTTGGAATGGAAAGTTTCGTTCAATCCATGTCCATTCACGATTAAGGAGCATGCGATTGTTTATATAATGGTTTATATAGCCAGTGAAATAGTAGCAGCTAACGATATAGTAATCGTTAAGCAGGCCTACTATTATCAAAAAACATATTTTGCATGGGGACTATTGCTCGCATTATCTTCACAATTGATGGGATATGGAATGGCAGGTAAAGAGAAAGGACTATTTCTCGGACATCACTGCAACGCTAATCCTAACAAGATATCTTTCTATTGAAACCTTGATTGGTGAGTATCAACACTTTGCATATAGTTCAAAGTTTATATCTAGCGAAAGGTGAGATGTCAAAGTGAGAATCCACGAATTTCGAGTTTCAACCAAAGAGTCAAGCCACACTTTGGTTAACAGATAAATACTATTCTACGCAAAGTGTTAATACTTGCCGATCAAGGTTTCAATAGAAAGATGCCTTGTTAGCACTAGCGTTGAATAAATCGACATTTCTGTTTTGGACCGTGAGAGACCTTCGAGAACAAATTTTGTTAGTTCTTGTTGCAAAGGTTTTGATCCGCATCTGTAAGTGTAACTGATCTGTTATGTTAGCATTGAGAATCAAATTAGATTGATTGTCTTTACTGGTAAACGCTTCTGGTATTGAATATTTTGTTGCATCGTTTTTAGGCGTATTGCGTCGGTTTCTTGTTTGGCCATCACCGATGATTTGGCCTGCTAATTTACCTGTGATTGCGCTATTACGTACACTTCATGAAGATGAACAATCAACAAGTGTTCGATGGCTAAAGCTGTCTCGAATAAAATTTTTTTTATTGGCTGCTATATGTCAGGCGATCTATTACTGGTTCCCTGGTTACATCATGCCGGTATTAGCGTCATTTTCTTGGATGTGCATGATTAGTCCAAAGAATGTTATTCTTGCTCAACTAACTGGTTATAATGGACTTGGCATGGGTTCATTGGTATTCGATTGGAATAATCTAACACAAGATGTTGGTTCACCGATTTTGATTCCACGCTGGGCTCTAATAAACGTTCTCGTTGGATTTGTTTGCTTAATTTGGGTTCTGCTTCCGATTACTTATTTTGCAGGTTTGTTTAATTTCAAAACTGTGCCAATTGGGATCACTTGGTGGCACTTCACTTCGGATGGAAATTATTTAACAGAAAATGTAAACGAACTTATTAACGCGACATATATAGAAATGCATAAACCAATTGTGCTCAGTTGTGCAACAGCAATGACAGATTACATTACATTTACAGCATTAGCTTCGCTTAGTGTTCACACAGTGCTGTATCACGGAAAAGACATAATTCAATACCTTCAAACATCATTAAAAAAACGTGAAAATGATATACATTGTACATTAATGGCAAAATATCCTGAGGTGCCTGAATGGTGGCACATTGTTGTATTTTCTGTTGCATTTATTTTAGCTATTATAGCTTGCAAGTTTGGACATTTTATGCCATGGTATTATTTATTTGTGGCCGTTCCATTTGCGTGTTTATGTGTATTACCCGTTGGCATTGTTCAGGCAATGACAACCATACCGATTCTTCCAATTTTTGTAGCAAGAACGATAGCTGGGGAAATTTTCGAAGGCGATCCAGTTGGTCTAATGTCATTTATGATTTATGCTTATGAAACGATAATCCAAGCATTATTCTTAACTAGTATTTTCAAATTTGGGCATTTTATGAAAATATCATCGAGAACTCTATTCATTGTTCAATTATCAATAACTATTGTGTCAGTGATCATAAAATATGGAATTGTCGACTACATTATAGATTCTGTTCCAAATCTATGTTTGGAAAATTCTGACTGGACATGCTCTATTATAAATAAAAAGCCGTTTGTTGTAGCAGCCGTAGGTTAGTGATAATACTCTCTCTGTATACAATGTCTTCAACTATTTTCTTTATTCTACAGGTGATTCTCAACTCATTGGGAGATTATCCATAACGGGTAATGTGCTTTGGATGATACTTGCCGGTGGCTTACTGCCCATTCCGTTTTGGCTTGTCAGCAAAAAATATCCACATATCAAATGGCTACACTACGTGCATATTCCGATCATTTTTTCCATAGGGAATCCGGTACCGCCGGCTGGAAGAATTATCACATGGTTTATTGTGGGCTTTTTGTTTAATACAATTATAAGACAATGGTGGTGGGAACGTTATGCACTTTTGTTTTCAATTGCAATGGATATTGGTGTCCAAATTTCTTCCATTGCTATTTATACATTATTAAGTAACAATATATTCTTCCCGAACTGGTGGGGAATGGGGGGCGACAACAATGATGGTTGTCCTTTATCGGAGGCTAATTATTATGGCCATATAGCTCAGTACCCCGCTTAAAAACCAAACAGCTCGTTTCAAGGTGAAATCTATTGAAAGGCAAAATCCAATATTTCAGATAATACAATGAATTGACCATTGATTAAAAAATATAAATTGAAATAAGACTTCATTGCCCACTGTTCATTTTCTTTGTAGTTCCCAAATGGATTTTGACTAGTATTTCTATCCAAAGGAATTTTCAGTAATGTTAGATCACCAGACCTAAAAAGGATGGCGATACTGCAGCGTTTTTGCTTTCTCAGTAACCATTTGTACATACAAAAAAGCCTAACAAATAATACGTCCAAATAGTATAATTTGCAATAAATGGATAAAGCTTTCGGCGGTATCTTTGCGAAATGTGGTTTAGTTGATAGAAATGGATATTTGCTCGCCTTCATTTTCTGTTACTATGCACAGTGCGCATCCAGGCTAGCTTTCGTGAAAAAAACGAAAGTCGAAAGTTTCGAAATTTGAATACCAGGTCATATACTTCGGCAAACGCTCTATCTCTCTGCCATTGGAAGTTTTTTTTTCTAGGTGTCAATCTTAGTAGAAAAGGCGCTTAATAAAACTGGGCCAAAAACAATAGCGCTGTCGAAAATTACACAGAACTCTTTCTGTACTGGGTTATAGGGTCTCCAAAAATCCTGGGTTTTTTGAGGTATTTTAGAGCTTTACTAGTTCTCACACTACTTTTTCTAAAAGCCAACCACATATTTGGAATCAGCGTGAAAAACCTACACGGAATGGTATATAATTTATCTGGACTCGGCCGCATGGTTTTGAATTCAATAAATTTCTTAGATTTTGGGATTCACATGAAGACTTTTTTGCTAGAAATTCAAAGTTCAAGATAAAATAAATAACGTGAATCGCATCGATTCACTAGGTCCATTGCCTGTAAGTCGACTGAGTGTACTCTCGGAATTAGTATTCATTCTGTTGTAACTCGACCTTGCTACTACAGAATTGATGCATATT
>CAJNOQ010004260.1:0-17942 GCA_905250885.1 Didymodactylos carnosus | reverse complement strand
CTTCTGATGTGTAAACTATCATTCTAGCAAAGTGAGATTGATTTACTTGCAATAACTGCAGTATGTCGAGAAATGAAAACACCATGTTTCATTACCAAAGTAGGTTGTAATAATTATTACTAGTATTCCATTAGTTTTTATCTTTATTTCTATTATATTATAGGTTACTGGAAAAAACGCTGGAAATAGTTTTGGATTGCGTATCGAATCATGGCACAAAGGATTTATATGGTGTTCATCAAATTCAAAAATTCAGTTAACAGTAACTCAAAGTGGTTTACATAATCCATTAGTAGTTTTTTTTGCTGTGTTCCGTGTATATCAATGTCAATATCCAGATGAACTTAAGCCATCATTTGACGAATTATTTTCATTTTTTTAAACAAATTTTGTTGTGATTTCTCGTTTTTCGTATTTTCGTATCGGTTAAGCTTCTCCTTCACAAATGTGAGAAAAAACGCCATGTGTATTCTGAATTATCAGAATGTGTTTGTTCTGTTCATTTTCCCTTAGGAAAAGTTAAATTATTTCTAGTTTTTTGTTGACTTCAACTGTTCACTATTGGTGTTGTTGAAAAAAAGTAATAAAGATTATTACAAGTAGATAAATAATATACAGTTTCTTTGTTATGCGTAGGAATAAACAGCGCCTTGTTATTGATCTAGGTATGCACTGCAGTGGTATTGCATCATTGATATTATATTTCGTCGACACAAAAAATACGCATGTTATTTTTATTGTAATATTCATTTAAATAATAGGTTTGATATTTTTATCTATTTAGATACATTGAATCATGCACAGATTTTCATAAATCACCAACAACACAAATGGATGTCGGTTTAAATGCTCTCTTTCTTATCTATTTTTTTCTTCAAGTAAGTATGACTTTGAAAAATCAGTGATTGGAATTTGAATGTGATTTCGAGTGTCTAGGATATTCTTCTCGATTTATCTAATTATAATAGTTGATAGATACATGTGTTTATTATTGATTTTCTTTTTGTCACTTTAGTTTACTGCATCTCAACATAAACGTCGATTTCGGTTTAGTTTATATTCTGTTGTTGACATATTTACAATGCCACCGTCATTTGTTGTTCTATACTTAATCAAAACTGGACTGGTAACATAATATTGGTAGACATAATATTGTTAATTCGCACTAAATTATAATTTATCTACTTATTTCAGGTTTTCGTTTCTTACGTGCTATTCGTATGATGAACATACCTGATATATTACAGTATATGGGTGTTATCCAGCGTCCAAGATCAATACGATTTATTCAGGTAGCATCAAAATTTATTGCTGTTGGGTTTGCGGCTGCAGGAGCTGTTCATCTGATACGATTTGTATTTGTTTACGAAAATACTGTTGGAAATAGTCTGGATTGTGTATCGAACCACGGCACAAAGGGTTTATCTGGTGTTCATCAAATTCAAAAGCACAAAGTGGTTTACATAATCCATTATTAAGACCTTTCGTTTTATTTCCTGTATATTAACGTCAATATCCAGATGAACTAACTAACTATACATAATCTGTTGGGTGACATGTGCCATTTGTGTTTTTTTTTTATTATTTTTTATTGTGCGCTTTGCTTAATGTCAAAACTGAACAGATAACTCTGCATCAGATATTTTTCCACAAGTAAAATAGCTTTTTGTTTTTCGTGTCTATTTAAGTTGCTTATTATGAAAAAACGTAATAAAGGTTATTAGAAATACATAAAATTATATTTCTTTTTGTTCTTTATAATTGTTCTATAGATCAAATTTTCACTAGTAAGAACGATGAGGAGGAACCTTTGACGCACAAGGAAGAACTGTTCAGAGAATTTGCAATAGTAACCGAGCTAGTCTAGTGAGAATCCTTCCACGAAATGAACTATGAACTGATGCATTTGTTGGAAACTTTTCGAGACGAATATAGTACTTCTTCGACACTTGGACCGTACCCGCGAAAATTCCGACAGTGAAGATGAAAATGGTCATACACTTAGCAAAATAAGGATCCATCAAACCTTCACGACAAACACGTGTTGCTGATATATCGACAATATGACGGATGAGCCGTAAAGAACGGGCCAGAAGAATTTCTTTTTTCGGACGGTTCCCTATAATTTGGAGACTCCGTTCTAATCTCATTCGATAGAGAATTTTCCGCCCTACAAGACTGTGAAGTTGTTTTTGATATTTTAAACTCGACTTATTTGAACTAAAAAAATTTTTAAACAGTTGTGTAGTTAACTGAATAATTCTTTTAAATCACTTTTTTGTTACAGAAAACAGCACTAAACTCGCGTGACTCATACAGAAATTGTCACAATGAATTCGTTTTTCCTCTGAGTAAGCGTCAGGAGGACGATTAGTAAGTAGATGGATGACCGCCACTAAAGATCACCGAATCATTTCGTTGACGTCTGACGTATATATTGTCCACTGTGCTGAGAGAAAGTTACAGAAAGGCAGCCTCGAGGACTATGCACGTAGTGAGGGTCAGTACACGTTTCCAAGGCTTGAGCTTTTCTCTAACGAAAAAGCAGTTGTAAAACAAAAATTTATTTACTATCAAGTTACATTGTCGAGCAATGCGTTTTCCCCGGAGTAGTATTCAAAACATCAACACATATATTACTGTTCATACTTAAACGGACTTGTTCTCCTTCTTTCAAAAAATGTTTCCGCTCATCAAATTGATCTCAGGTGCAACTTCTTTTAGATGAAACGATAGAGAATTTTATCTTTTATCGACCTGATCGGTCTCGGAAGTTTCAGAAGTAGTAAACGAGTTTTAAAAATGGTTAAGATTATTTTGTTGCGGTGTTTTTTCCAGTAATTAAGACATTTCAAGCTTCTGAATGGAAACTTAGTTTCAAACTTTTATGCCGGCAGACATTATGACTTTTGCAAAGATTTTTGTTTTTCTACTTTTTCCTTTAGTTATCCTTTTTGCGAATGTGCACCTCGGGTGTTCTTTTCCCAAAATTCGCTTTGGCTCCGGCGCCACAGGATTTAAACAGTGGAAGAAAATTGACTTTGGACTTCTAAATTTTGTAAAACTCCTCTCCATAACTCCATAGTAGAGAGGAGTTGAGGTTATATACTCGAAATCCCGTGGTTTTTAACCTACTACAGATCTGTCGACTTCGCAACCTGTACGCAGCACAATTGCAATCTAGTTTTATTTTGGCATTTCCAAACAGAGAATTTAATTCTGAGCATACCTATATGATTAGTAAGTTGCACCTTCAAAAGTTTTCAGGAGATATTCTTTGAAAAGGAGACCGGAACAGAAAACTCAACTTTCGCGCTTAGGGCTCTTTTTACATGAGAATTCCTGCACGAGGCTTTGCCCTAAAATTAGGCTACATACACCAGAAATAGCAGAATTTAGCGCAGAATTTTATGATATATTTGGAATTTTAGTGAGACATATTGTTTGTATTTTACGGGCGGCTTTTCACTTTTTGGAGTGTCGCAGTATGAACATTGAGTATGTGATGATGTTTCCAATTCCAGTTTTTTCATTCTTTTGAGCGTCCAAAACTACTTTATTCGGATTCAATATAGAAAACTGAGTAGAAAAACTCAGTTTTGAGACTTCAAATATAATATAATCATAATCTGATGAACTTAAGGGAAATCGTTGAAATATCTGCGAGACATTTTATAAACCTATGTAGTTTTTTCTATGAAGAGATAAAGAACTTTTTATACGCCATTGGGACCGTTAGACTGCCAGCAAAAACTATTTGTATTTCTTTTTTTAAATTGTATTGTTTCAGACAAGCAAATTTGATTTTCTTATGACCATGATCTAAACAGACAGACCTTGTTTAAATAAAATTGTGAATTCTCGCTCAAATTCTATAGTGAACGGCAACTTAAAGGTCATCAGACTCGTATGTCAAGTTCAATCAAAACGCTAGCTAAGCAGTAAAACATTATCTCAGACATGGAAAAAAAATAATTCGCCATTGGTGAACCGTATCTGTTGGGGTTTGGTTCTTCCTTCACCAAAGCACAACAATGCGTAACCGTAAGTAATCCCGTTAATGCGAAAGAGTGGCATATAACGTAACACAAAAAAGCGTAACAGAATGAAAAAGAAAAGTCGAACTTCTAAGAAATGAGAAAAGAAATAATAATAGAATAATATAACAGCAAATGCCGTGGGAGAAGAGAGAACAGTATACGTCAAAAAAACTAAAGAAATATACAATAAGAGAGCTAGTAATAATACTGGTGAAGAAAAGTGAGACATGGTGCGCAACCATTCCGCGGACCCTCCCACTCTCTTTGCACCGGACTGTTTTATGAACGAAAACGTCATGGGAGAAGAAGTGGTGTGAGAGGGTGGAAACGAGCCTGGCCGATAGATTTGCGGAAGATGCTCACTCAATCGAGTCTATCAAATGTTTTTCAAGCATTTGAGCGTTGCAACTTAAACGCTACGTTACTGATCACCAAAGTGGTCAACAAAGTACAAAACTCATGACCTTTGCGCGAAATAGAGCACAGTAAAGTACAATGTCGAAAAAGTTCATTGAATAAAATTATTCACTGTAGAAATGATCTTCTTTCAAAATCAATTGTTTCCCGAAACAGAAGACGTAATTTGCAAGTTAGGAATTGGTAGCGGAGCGAACGTAGTCAAGCTGAGGGGAAAATTTTTCTCGAACAAACACATCACAGATTATCGAAAAATTATACTCAATAGTGTAACAACAGATAACGTGAAGAGTTTAGAGGGTGGAGTGAATAGTAGAAAGTCAAAATTGCTGTGTACTCGCTCTGAACTGTCATGAACTTTTTCATTGAAAATGACTTCTTTTCCTGTGTAGATAAAGATCATGGCATAGTGAGAGTGCCAGATGGTCGAGAAAGACTAAAAACTGATTGCATCATGTTCTCGAAGAAAAGTCGAAGTAAAACATGATGTAATCAAATCTAGAAAACGACGCTAGAGCTATTTATAAAGCGGAAAATCGATAATGCATGACTTTCTTCAGGTATGCACATGAGTTTCTTGATTTATGCACATTGTTTTAGATATTTCTTCCCTCTTGCGCATACTTCAAGCGCATGAGACAAGAAAGTCAAGCACATACCTCCAGCGTTTTACATGAGTAAGAAATTCATGTGCATGGAGACAAATCTTGAGGTATGTGCTTGCCAAATTAAAAAGAATGGGAATTCCAAAAAGTTATTTACATTGGATAAATATATGACTGGGTGGGAGAAGGGCATTTTCAGAGATTGGAGGAAAAAAGTCAAGATGGTTTAAAATCATGAAAGGTGGGCCCCAAGTAAGCATATTCACTCGAACACTTTTCATTTGTTATCATAGCGATATGGACATTTTTCGTGGCTGTTGTTTAAGTCATTTTTTTGCCGATGATTTGGCGGCTATTCTAGCTGGTTCTATTGATATGAAATACTCCTCTCAGTGCCTTGATTTAGAACGTAAACTCCAGCTCTTTTTCGAACGATTAGAATACTATTGTTGCTTGGCAGTTCAACCTATCAACTACGATAAAACACAAGCACTCTTTTCAGCACGAGCTATCGGTTATCCAAAGATAGAGTTGAAATGTGACGAGAAGGATATTCTGTGGACAAAAGTGATTAAATATTTAGGTTACATCTTTACTCCTTCTTTGGGTTTTGGTGTGTTGACTAAAAAAACCAATGATAAATATTCGACAAAGGGTTGTCATGGTTATCTCTTTCGGTTTCGTTGGATTTACTTCTCCATGTCTTAGAAAAGCTTTGTTTCTCTCATATGTTCTTCCTTTGTTCGTTTGGTTGTTTCCTCTCTATCCACTATTCACTGTTAAACAGCAGCAAGATTTAAATCATTTTTATAGTACGTGTTTAAGAAGGAATACGTACTGTCTTCATTGGAGGGATAACTTCTTCTCTTATGCATTCAGTGAACCATCTTTGGAAGACCGGTGTTGCAAATATTGGAATAAGTATTTTGTAGCCTTGTCAGATACTGTCGACGGTAAGTTAATCTTTGAGGAGGCGAATTTCAATGTTTTTAGAGAATCTTGGCGTCCGAAACAGCACAGTGTCAAAGGAGTTTTTAGATCTAAAAGGTTTGTTGAGCATACGTCGCTGTTAGAGAAATGTACATCATGGTGCGCAGGTATTCCCCCTAACGATTCAGCCTTAAATTATGACATAGATGAAATTCAAATCCTAAGCAAGTTCCCCAAAACATTCTAATCACTACTTTTTCCCTACACATAGATCAAGCAGATAAAGAGGAAAAAAGCAGATAGATCAAACAGATAAAGACACGGCCGTGCTCTTATCTAACATCATCGACTTTTTTGGAAGACCATAACTCGATCAAACCGGCCATCAGCCTTTCTGCTGAGACTTTTCAGAGTGGAGCGATCCACGTTGTTCAGCATGTCAGAGTGGAGTTTTATCTACTTTGCTCTGACATTCAAAGCGAATAAAGTAGGTACAGTACTTAGTTAGAATATACTGTCAAAAACAGGTTTACAGAATAAAGGCGACCAGTTGAACTGATTCAATGAAATTATTTCACAGTTTCTTAATAATAGTCTTGTCAGCAATATTTTTAATTTAATCTACTGGTGCCAAACAGATTTCCACTTTCAGTCAATTTAATAAGCGTTCACCTTGGTCTTATTCTACCCATACACGCTTTGAGTCATGGATGAATACCGTTAACGAGTTTTGGTTTTAAGACAGGGGTGTGGCTGCTCACGTAGGCCCTTCTCTACGAGCTTGCACAAAGTAAATCCCACATGATGTTCCCAGCACAACACATTATTATTATCATATCACAATAAAAATAGGAACTCATTTTTACAATGTCAAAATATTCACAATAATATGAATAATAGTTTTAGTCTTCTTTTTCTATAATAAGAATGGTGATGTTGTGCTCTTTCCTCTTGTGTAAGGTGATGTTGAATGAATTAAATCGAAGTCGATGTTTTCAATAGGAGGAGGAGTAAAAGATATTCGCAAACGAAATGAAAATGGACTAACTTAAACTAAGTTAAAGAAAACCGATTCGTACTAAATAATATGATAATTGAAAATAAATTTCTTCTTCTTTTATTTGAATGATAAAAGAAGAAGAATAAAAAAACTTGAATGAAAGGAAAACCAAAAACTCTACTTTTTGAAAAGTAAAGTGCAAAGAAAATTGGTTTCAATGTTTTGAGAAAAAGTAACAAAAGTCCTTTTTCTGAACGAAACTAGGTCTGATTACGACTCGTTTTTCGTGTAACGCGCGGAAACGGAAATTAATTCTTTATGAGTTGATTTCTTAGAAGAACTTTCTCTATTTCTTCACACATTCCGCCAAGCGAAGTTTTTACCTTTCTCCACTCGAAAGGAAAAGGAGAGAACAAATTTAGTAACGACAAAGCAGCCGTTACAAGGATCGCCCTTCCCCAGCAGATTCGTCCTCGAATCAAGAAACAACAGAGTAGCATATGTCGGAGTAAAGGTAATCTCGCCAACCGCCTTTGAAAACTTGTTCTCAAAGAGAGAAACACATAGTAGTACACCCGTCAAATCGCTCACTCTTCTCTGCAAAGGAAAAAGGCATATTTTTCGACTTCCAGCTGTTTTTGTTCCGCAGCTGCTTTTACAGTAAAGTTTGACTGTATTTACGATCACGACTCTAATGTGCTATGTCAACAACAACAGCTAGAAAAGTCGAGTTGTCTTCTCTAATTATATCAATTTTTGAATTAGGTTTGTTTTTCATAGTTTGAGGAATCTCTCTGTTTATCCGCTTAAGGAGAGAAATCCTAAATTCATCTGCTCTTCGCTAGATCTTTGCACTTGTTCTTTTCCTTGATTATGTAGAAGAGTCTCTGTAATTTCGCCAATTGTGCATTTCGCCAACGGTATATTCGCCATTGGCGAAATTCGTGGGGAAGTTCGCCAATTGGCGAATTTCTAGTGTGACTTTCGCCAATAAATAGAATATTTACGTATTATTGTGTCCGCCAACTATAATCGTTGATGTTACGACTTAACTTCAGTTTTATTAAATCATTTTTTTTCAAATAAAGAAAGAACTGTAACTATATTAACTATATGAAAAGGTTGAATGAGTTCATGTTTCCATAATTAGTGATCATGTTTAGTCGTCTTCATTTTCATCTTCGACCGAGTGTACATCTGCAGATGCTTGATCAACATTGTTTGTATTTGTATTTTGTCCGACCACTTTGCCAACCATGAATGAAGCAGATTTCAAGTATTCTTTTAAACCAATAGATTTTGAAGCAAACAAATCTTCTAAATGTAACAAGTGCTTCTGTTTTTTGTCTGCTTTTCTTCTAGATTGTATAGATGAGTAAACTAATGTACTAGAAGTAATTCCACTTCCTCCACCTAAATGTGTAATTCGATGTGATACCAGTGCTTCTTCGTCTTTCAGAAAATGCATAAATTCCCATATTGATGGATGTAATCCAAATCGTGTTAACAACCGGAAATTATATCCTAAAGAAAGAGAAAAACAACAGCTGGGAGATATAGAGAAATACAATCAAAAGGTTTACCCTCTAAAGAATTGTTTGTTTTCATGTCATTGCTGCCATGATGCCAAAAAGCCATCGAAGTACGTTTCATATATTCCTTCTCGAAATACTTGATGAATTTATGATATGTGTTATCATTCGATGGCATTGTGTCTTTCAATAGCCGAAAACCATCATTAATTAATCCTTTCGAAATTAATGGTAAAGCCATAAATTGTTTCAACCATGTATTCACCATTGGATCTGTTTCATATAAGGTAGTAAGTCCAAGTTTCTGGATTTTTCTCCAGAGGGATTGTACGAAATGATACCAACAACACTTCACATCAATGTTTGGAAACTAAACATAAAAAGTTCAAAAGATGAGTTACAACTCTACTTAAGATTAGATAGATAGAAGAAAGAACCTTTTTTCAATCGTTTAAACAAAATTCTACGAGTTGTGAAACAATTCAATTACACTTACTGCTTCATGAAAAGAATTCATTACTGCACGTTCAAAATCCATCATACATTTTGTCACTTTCCATGGCATTTGCATATGTTTAGCAATTTTCTGCAATTTTTTCCAAATAGCATCGTATACTGATTGAGTTCGACACGAAGTCAAACACCATACCACAGGAATTGCTAAACGACACAGAAGCGCAGAAGATCGAATAGTTTTTTAAGAAAATTAGAGTTGGAAAGGCTTTTCCAGTGACTAGCACTTACTTTCACCATGATATCTGCCCATTAAAACATAAACTTGTTGAAACAATAATGGCCTTGTTTTGAAAGTTCCATCACATAGAATAATATCAGAATTAAACAAAGCAGATAATAGTTTTGGTGTACTAAACATCAGTAAACGTCCATCGAACCGTTCCTTATTTCCATCATAAATAACAAAATCTTCACCACGGGTATTCTGGCTATAAAAAATGGGAATATCAAAATCTTGTGTCTTCGGATGTGCTGGATAACGACGTGATCTTTTTTTATAAAATGTATTAGCTGGAATAAAATGAAAAGAAAAAACACATAGTAAAGTTCAGTCTTAAGTAAGGTGAACTATTCAAGATTTACCTGCTGTTTTGGGCAAACGTATATTTAATTGCTCTTCATCCGTTAAGTTTGCTTCGGCATATACACGTTCAATAATTTTTAAAACTGCAGTTGGTT
The DNA here is from genome assembly GCA_905250885.1 of Didymodactylos carnosus. Taxonomy (NCBI): domain Eukaryota; kingdom Metazoa; phylum Rotifera; class Eurotatoria; order Philodinida; family Philodinidae; genus Didymodactylos; species Didymodactylos carnosus. Next base: position 8,224 of record CAJNOQ010004260.1, on the reverse strand, counting down.
CAACAGCAATTCTGTCATCAATTTTTTGATTCAAAACTTTCTGTTTCATATCAAATCGATCAGGAGGATGATTATGATTTACATTGTTGGTATCGATGAACGAACGTGTATCCAAATCTAGATGTACAACAGCACCACATTTTGTATCACGTCGTTGACATCTTAGATTGAGTACGTTTGTCTTCTGTGATTCAGACATGTATATATAGCTAAAATTGCCTATAATTAAACAATCTTTGCCTTTTTTCGTCTTTGTCCAATGTAAAACGTTCTTTTCAATTGGCCATGAATATGGTGATTGCCATAAAGTAGTTACTGATGCAGTTGCGCCAGCATTGATATCGTCTGATGGTAAAATTTCTTGATCACTTTCTTCGCTGAGATGTTTATCTTCTGTACCAATATTATCAAGTGCATCATCAACTGCTTCTGATGAAAGCAGAGTTGCAAGATCAGGTAATGGAGATGACGTAGATGATGCAGCCATTGATTGAGTAACAAGAGTGTCGATTGTTGATTGTGTAACAGAAGGAGTAGTAGTAATAGTAGTATTTGTTATTGTTGCTGCATCTTCATCATTGTTATCATTTTTTCTTTTTCGTTTACAAGGTTGTGGTACTGATGAAGGTAGTTGTGTTGGTTCTTCCGACACTACTGCTGCTGGATTATTTTGAAGTGAACGATATTTTGATCTTGTTTGTACCATAATGACAATTTGAATATGTTTATGAGAATATTAGACGTAGAATAGGGTCTTTTTATTATACGAAGTTAGATAAATTGTATTGCTAATATTTCATGAAAATATACTTTATCTTCGTAGTTTTTTATTTATTTATTTACAATCAAGACGTTTCGATCGCCATGTGCAATCTTCTTCAGTAAAACATAAAATTAATAAAATAAAAATATAAAATGTATATATACAACAGTTTTCTATTACATTGTAGTGTGTACAGTGGATGTTAAAACTGTAATGTGACAAATTCTTTTTCTTTTCGTATATTTATACTTATACTTTAACTTTATCTTTTTCTTTTCATTTCAATGGACTAAACTAGGACGACGAGAGGGTAAAAGAAATTTGGCTCTTTTATTTTATTTTATTTTATTTTAGTGACTCAGATTAAAATATCCGACGTAAATATATAACGTCGAAGGTGACATTATGTTAAAAGAAATAAAAGTACATCTTAAGTAAGATGATTGATGAAGAATGTATTAATAGACTAAACATATATATGAAAAATCTCTCAGGTTCAACGAAAATCACTCCTTATAGTTATGCCTATTCTGTTTCCTAAATTCATATCTGGCATTTAGATTTCGTTGTGTGGTTTCTGTAGTCGAGTTGCTAATATCCTTAGTTACATTTACTGGAAAAAACGGTTCTCCTGATCTTGGTTCAATCCACTGTTTAATAGTGGATTTCCATTGTGGACTAATTTGTTTACATCGATTATAACCTAAGTTTGCTATGGTATACACTGTCTCTAGTGTTTTTCTTCTATTCCAGTTCTTTTCTTTATCAAAAATCATACTGTTTTCAAAATCTGTGAAACATGCAGTACCATTTTCGTGATGCTGTGCCAATTCTGAGCCCTTCGCATCTCTTTGTTGCACTTTTTTAACATGTTCTTTTATCCTTCGTTTAAAACTGCATGTCTCACCCACATACATGTCAGCGCACATACAGGGTATACCATATACTACGTCCTCTCCTCGTTTGTCTAAAAGATTTTCATCTTGTACTACCTTCTGTGCAATTTTTCTTGCTTTATTTAACACTGAACCAATATTACGGTTGAGCGTTGTATAAATTCTAATATTGAATTTAGCTAATTGTGCTCGCAATTTTTCAGTTAGTAAATATCTATGAGGAATTACAATTATACTGTCTTTGGTGTTTTTGTCCTCTTCTTCATTTTGAAATTTATTTTCCCGCATCTTAATTTTATGAAAAATTTTACTAACTATTCTCTTCGGAAAACTACTATTTTCTAACAGCTGTTTAAGAAGGGTTAGATCAATTTTGTTATATTTGTAATGATTACATATATTTATTCTATTGACCATATTCATCACTATGTTTTGTTTCGTGGCGTAACTATGATTAGAATTAAAGTCTAATAAACGTGCACTCGCCGTTTCTTTCCTAAACCAATTTGTTTCAATCACTTCTTTCTCTCTATTAATGTGAATGCACACATCTAGAAATGTAATACTATTATTTTTCTCAAATTCAAACGTAAATTGCAACTCTTTAAAACCATTCAAATACTCCGTCAACTCTTTTATTGTATCTCTGTTCATGTTTGATATTAATAAAATATCATCCATGTATCGTGCTAATCCAACATATGGATATTTTTCATAATTCCATTTTTCTAGTAGAAATTCACTTCTAGTAGTTAAGTCACTTGTTAGAAGGCGATGAATCATGGAAATCTAAAACTAGTTTGAGTAAAGAGAGTTTACTTAAACTAATTGAGTTTAGCATAGAGAACACAATTTTTCAGTTCGGAAATAAATTCTATAAGCAAACGAATGGACTCCCAATGGGTTCATCGTTATCACCAATTTTGGCTGATGTTGCTCTTAGTGAATTTCTACTAGAAAAATGGAATTATGAAAAATATCCAAGTACTATAGTCCAAGTACAATAGTTGAGTCCCAGTTCAACTCATTCATATTGGCGAATCGCTAGTGTGACTTTCGCCAAATTGGCGAATTTCTAGTGTGACTTTCGCCAATAAAAAAAATATTTTCGTATTACTGTGTTCGCCAATTGGCGAATTACTAGTGGATATTCGCCAATTGGCGAAAGTACAATTGGCGAAATGAGGAATTGGCGATAAGATTTTACCCCATGTAGAAGAAGAAAAGGAAAGGTGTGATGGGATTTCCTAACTTCTAAAGCGATATAAATCGAAATAAGCGCTTCTTGCCATGTCACATTTCTGAGAAGTAGCAAAACTCCAAAATCCCACCTCCGCACTGAGATAATCGAGGTAAAATCGGCTTCGAGGAGAGAAGAAACATAAAAAACTGCCGGTATGAACCGAAAATTGAAAAAAGTTGTTAATTTCTTTCTCTCCAAGAAGAAAAACACGATTCTCTATGATCAGAAGCGGAGAAGGCTAAACCAGAGAGTTTGAAGTTCCACCTTTCCAGAAAGAAACACGTGCCATGCTAGCTTCTTGAATAACGAAAAGTCAACAGAGAGTAATTTTACCATTACGAACCCGTTCTTTCTTCTTCACTCACTTTCATCAGGTTATACTTGCCGGATGAATACATTAGGTTGTTATTCTAACGTAACTCGAAGAAAACGAATTGTTTCTTCTTTCTTTTTGTTGTTGTCTACACTACACACGAAAGAAGGTCAACCGCAAAGAATCAGTCATACTTCAAGGAAAGTGACAACTACACCTGAGGACTAATACTTAGTTTCGATCTCAGGTTATAGTAGCGGACACCTTAATTTGAGCCCAGCGGGACTAGTTTTTATTTTGGTGTCATTATTAAAAATACTTCTTTGAATCGAATAAAAAATGCCTAATATTTGGGCATATTTAAAGTGGCATCGTTGATTTTAGAGTCACTAATCAGCATTCTGCAATCATGCACAATACGTTTAGATATATGTATATCAAGGCTTAACTTCTCTATATCCATGTTTAAAGAATTTGTTAATTTACACGAAAATGAGCTATAAGACAAGTATAACTAGATTATATTATCATATAAAATTCAGACAATTTTTCTTAAATAGATCAGCCTATTATAAGTGATCACTTTTAGTTTCAATACATGAAACTTTAAGAGACTTATAATTCGGGACATCGATATATTTTTCAGAAAAGGTTCCTTTTAGTTTCTAAGATATGGAGCTGTCAATATCAAAGATTAAAGATAGTAAAATGGATGGATTTCAATTTAATTTTAGTGATTTTACCGGAAAAAATAAATGTTGAACTTGGGCTATGAAGTTCCGAAAAGTGATCAAGAAAGTTATGTTGGCCATTCCGAATTTGTGCAATTTCTAAAATTAAAGTGAAATCCATACATTTTACTGACTTTAATCTGTGATATTGAGAGCTCTATATCTTAAAAACTAAAAAGGATCTTTTTCTAGAAAATATATCAATATATAGTACAAGTTGTGTACTTCAAACTGCCAGAAAAACTGGAGAGGGATACCTTCAAATTTGTTAACTTTTTAATCTGGGAAGTTGCCAGAATAAACACTAATTTCGTACTGAGTGCAATCTTTCTTTTGAATAAAACGATAAAATTTGTTCTTTTCTCCATTTCTTGCTTTATATCTCTCTCTATAGTGAGTGTGCATAGAAGGAAAAAACATCAAATTTTCATCTAACTGAACTAGTACGTAGAGTATATAGACATGAATGTTTCGTTATACAATCGCACTCGCAACACTTACGTTCGGCAGCAGAATACTTTCTTTCGCATGGCTGTAGCGTACGGCTAGCATACGCAATTACATGTTCTTTGCCATCGATGTTTTGGGCAAGAATAGCACCGAACAAATCGGATTGTTGGCCTTTGCCGAGGCAGTTCTCTTCGGCAAAGGCCCACAATCCGATTTGTATTTGTGGAAGCGAAAAAGGCTAGATCTCCATGAACAACACGATTATGAGCAAGCAATAACATAGCATCGGTGCTTTGTATAGGCATATCACTTTCGAGGGTATCTTTTGAACATCTCCGTGTAATACGTTCAAATTACCTTTAGGGGAACGTTCTTATAATAATATCACAGAGTCGGATGATGAATGCTGGTTAGGATCGACAACGATTCCATACGTACGAAGGATATGAGGATGGCAACTAAGAACGACATAAAATTGAGATTCTCATACAGCGCCTAGACCCTGTATTTTCATCACTACAATTAGCGGACCGTCTATAAAAAAATGCCAAACACTTTTGAGATCTGCTTAGTTAAGCCACTAATTCTAACATTTTCTAGTCAAATCAAAGTATTGAATGTATTTATATGTAGTACTTTGATTTAATCCATCCGTTTAGTTTAAAATTGCTTATTTTCCTAAGAAGTACGCGTGCATCTTTGAAACCTGAAATTTGAAAACTGAAAGTTTGTCAGGTTAAACACGTATCTTTTAGGGAAACAATACTACATACTCGCGTCTTAATAAGAATACAATGTTGATTTGATATTTCGTTTTAAGTAACTTACAAGTAGTTTCTCAGCTATTCCGAGGCGTTTATAATTTGATGTGAAAGTATACAGATGCTAGATTGCCACTACCGAAAGTGCCTGACATTTTTATACTAATATCTATCTATACAGTGTTTCACCGTCATCAATATAGAGAATGAAAAATCTTTTCGATGGGTGTTTCCGTAGTTATAAGTACAGACAGAAAAAAGATGTTGCACCATTAGATAATACTGACGAGGAAAGGACACCAACTGTCAAATCGCTCTTGAGCCGTGAGTTAGTGGACAATAGGTAATCGAGTATGCTGAATCCGAATATGACAATCATTTTGGCCGCTAGGCCTCCAGAGACCCGGTTTTTGAAAAACCAGTTTTTCAGAAACTCTAAAATATAACCCGAACCTTTCTTGATGAGGCATGATTGTAGCCCGCAAATTTCTGATTAAAATGAGACCTCTCCCAGCTCTGCATGACCTTTCTTTGCAGAGTTATAGAATTTACAAGAAAAGCCCTAAATGTTCATTGTCAGCTCAAAGCTACAGAAATAAGAAGAAATAAATTTAGGGCTTTTCTTGTAAATTCTATAACTCTGCAAAGAAAGGTCATGCAGAGCTGGGAGAGGTCTCATTTTAATCAGAAATTTGCGGGCTACAATCATGCCTCATTAAGAAAGGTTCGGGTTATATTTTAGAGTTTCTGAAAAACTGGTTTTTCGAAAACCGGGTCTCTGGAGGCCTAGCGGCCAAAATGATTGTCATATTCGGATTCAGCATACTCGATTACCTATTGTCCACTAACTCACGGCTCAAAAGCGATTTGACAGTTGGTGTCCTTTCCTCGTGAGTATAACAAAAATCCCATTGTATGAAACACTGACACGGAATCCTTTCGAATATTACTATTTAAAACGCTCGAACATATTGTAAACTTTAAACATAAATCTCGTACAACAAACGAGAGGACAATTTTAACATTTTTATTTTGAATCGAATAAACGACGACAACCATAGGATGCGTACTTTTCCCTCATTTATTGAATATCAAATTTTTTCACTGAAGTCTTATACTCACAATAACGATAAATCTAAATATTTCTAACACAGAAAGTAGAGATGCCATGAACAACTGTCACATTTACATTATTAAGGCTCATTTCAATTTAAGGTTAGACTATTTGTAATTGGTGTACACAAAATAAACGTCTCAGATCTGTGCTAAGCCCCCATCAACAAAAAGCTCGATGCCTGTAACATAACTGCTATCGTCCGAAGCGAGAAAGACTACGACTTTGGCAATTTCATCCGGCGTGCCAATGCGATTCATTGGTGTAGCTGCTTGCCAACTGGCCATGAACATTTTATTTTCTTCTTCACTTGTTCCGAGACTTCGCAATAAAGGTGTGTCGATTGCGCCTGGACTCAAAGTATTCACTCGAATCTTACGCTCTTTTAAATCGACTGTCCAGCAACGCGCAAAAGAGCGAACAGCTGCTTTTGTAGCACAGTACACACTCAAAGCTGGATCCCCCTGGATGGAGGAAGTTGATGCGTTTAGGATAATTGATCCGCCATCGACCAACAGTGGTAAAGCATTTTGAACGGTGAATAACACTCCTTTCACATTGACATTGAATGTATCATCAAAATGTTTTTCAGTTATTGTACCCAACGGTGCAAACGTGCAAGTAGCTGCGTTGGCAAAGATAATATCTAAACGACCCTTCTCTTTCTGAATGACATTGAACAGTTTGTCAAGATCGGCCATATTGGATGTATCACCTTGTACTGCAGTGACATTCTTGACACCGATTTTTTTCACGGCATCGTCAAGTGCTTGTTGTCGACGTCCAGTGATAAAGACATGTTCTGCACCTTCGGCGATGAAACGCTGAGCAGTAGCCAAACCAATACCGTCAGAACCACCAGTAATTAGGGCGATTTTACCATCTAGTTTCCCCATATTTCTCTTGAGTTGTGTTGATAGTCGATGTCACTTATGGAAGGTTGTTTTGATTTGCCTTCAAATTCTCTAAAAATCAATTATCAAACATTTTATGTCGAGGATGAACCAAACAAGTAATAGATAGAACATCTAACACACACAAACAAGCAAACTTTTCAGGCCATGAATCCAAAATCAACTTAGAGGTGTTTTTTCTTAGAATTCCAGAGACAACGAAAAAGGATTCAAAATATTTCTGAGTACTATGCCTTGGGCTCATTCTTGACATGTAAACAAGGTCAACAGCAATGCAAAGAGACAAGTCAAGGAAGGAACGAAAGAGACAAATACGCAATAAAAACAAGATGAGCTATAATATTTGATTGAAGCAATACATTGTGATAGCCACAGTAATTAAAGTGTCTCGTTTTATGGTTTCATTGTCTGATCTAGGTGATGTCATGGGTTATAACCCAGAAAGTGATGATTGACAGGTAGGAATATGGAACTACCATGTAGTTAGAGTAGGCGGGGGTAGCTCACTTGGCAGAGCAGCCGACTGGTAGTTGGAAGATGCGTGGTCAAGGATCTCTTTCTTTATATCTTTCGTACATATGGTAATATATCACTCTCACCCTTACCATCGAAAATCCGAAGTTCATTTTTCGGCTTTTCGATTACTAGCATCTTGACCACCATTTCCAAGCACACCATACCATTGTGAAGCTCAAGAAGCCTGAGTTCATTCCCGATCTGAAAGCGACGCTAATACGTTAAGGTCACCAACAAATGAACTTCTGATTCAAAGTCTTCATCATCGACTTTAATAAAATTTTCTCGTAGATTCATCAAGACTTACGTTAACCAGTTCCACTCTCAAATAATTCCAAACTAATAATTAGATATGGTGAAGGTCTTGCCTGCAAAATGCTGAAAACCGCAGGTCTCTATCTTTTTCCTTTCAAAGGTTATTCGAAACACTGTAGCACGCAATATGAGATTAGAGCTGTTAAAAATAGTCATTTTCTTTTCGTTTCTTTTTTCCTTTCTATTTTGTTTTCTTATTCACGTTAAA
>CAJNOQ010004259.1:0-17946 GCA_905250885.1 Didymodactylos carnosus | reverse complement strand
CTGACCGGAATTACCCCAAATGGGGTAATTCCGGTCATTTAATACCAGCCGACTGGAAATTGATCAGAACTAATTATCTCTAATGAATTTTAACATGATTTTTGCATCAGTCGATAGCTAAGAGTCAGATCTATCTACCTGTGCAAAACCGTTTTTCTCTGGTTAAAAATGACTTAGCTATGAGCAAAATACTGAAAAGATTTCTGACATTGACCGAAATTACCCCGAGGCACTCTACGTCAACTACCGATAGTGACATAAATTTCAGAAATCCCTACATTTCATGGACTTCAATATCACAATATACACACACTAAACAACTCTGTCAAAAATAATTTAATTTCCACGAATTCAGAATTAGCATCAAGTATTCAGAAATAAAAATCAAAGCTTTTCCTTAATTAAACAGTTCAGGAATTCAGAAATAACCATCAAGGATTTTTCTAAATTCAAAGAATTCAGAAATTCATAAACTGAATTCATCTGTTACCAATTTCAGAAAGATTCAATAATTCAGGAATTGACAGACACCTTTTAGTTTTTTCAGGCGAAAGAGTACAATAACTGAAAAGTCGGAAATGTGACTTTTTATGTGAAAAATCACATTTCCGACTTTTCTTCTTTTATTTTTTTTTGAATTTCTTGAATTCTTGTCGAAAAGATCAAAAATTCTGTGAATTTGTGTGGAATCGGTTTGAACCCACATATTCAGAATAGTCATAAATCGACGAATTGCGGACATCAGAGTGGACTGTGGCGTATGATTCAATGGTGGGTAGCGGCTCACGCTCATCGGCCCACTCTACTCCACACCGCGGTGTTTGGTGGAGTGCACCGGACTATGGTTACAAAGAGATTTCCTATTTGTTGGTCTCTGAATTAAAACTTATATATTCTTTCAATTCCTGAATACTGGAATTCCAAGAATTGTTCAGACCGATTCGATACAAATTCAAAGAATTTTGGCTTTTTCGAATTCAAGAAATTTAGAAAAGTCACATTTTCAATTTTTGTATTCTTTCAACTGAAAATACTCAAAAGTCTAGCTCAATTTCTGAATTCTTGAATTAAGAAAAATCCTTGATAGTTATCTCTGAATTCTTGAATCTTTTTCGAATTGGAAACAGATGAATTCAATTTCTGAATTCTTGAATTCATTGAATCAAGAAAAAGCTTGATTTTTGTTTCTGAATACTTGATGCTAATTCTAAATTCGTAGAATAACTAATTCTGAATTTCTAAAATCTCAGAAACTGGGAAAAAGCTCGATGCTAATTCTTGAATTCTTTCTACTAATCTTGAAAATTTTATCAGTATAAGTTGTATGAACTCGGGTGCCCCTTTGTGCTCTTTAGACATCTAACTCAATATATTATCACAATAGAAAGGCAAGAAAAAATTCTTTTTGCATGATATCATACGAATCTCTTACAAGTCATACGGATAAGTATCTATCTGCTTTACAGTGATCAGTTTTGCAAATCTAAATACGTGTCGTGTCGTTCCTTTACTATCCAGCCCATTATATCTTTTATCAACGTTCGTCTCTAAGCTACTGTGTTAAAAAAATGATATGAAGTATTTCTTTTATTCTTTTGTTTATAGTGAAGAATAAATAGGAGATTAACGGCTGATGCCACTGATACATTAGTATCTTTAATATATCTGTTGATCATTTTCCCTTTGAAAGAACATTTCCAGCTTATCGAAAATATTAACAATCAATATACACTTCTCAATATTAATGTATGCATTAAAAAATATATGATTTGATATGCGCTATTCAAATATGTCCTTGGCATATAAATCAAACGAAATACTAGAAATATCGTGATAATAGACACTTTTCGGTTTTTCTATGCACTGACATAAACGTTAATTTATCTCAGTAACTGTTTATGCTAAAAAGGTCGGTCTAGAGGCAAAAGATCGACTAGTCTAAGCATAACAATTTGGTAAAAAGAAAATTTCTCTAGTTTTATCGGTTAGCGCAGGGCGGAACAACCATTTAAAGAAAAATTCGATTTTTACACGATTTGTGCACTGACAAGTTCACTTTTGTTTCTCCCATAATTTCTGCAAAATAAATCCGTTTGCTCTGAAGCTTTTATCCTTTTTCAATATCACAAGAAAATTAGCGCAAAATCTCATACCGTTCCTGAGAAATTCAAAAATTACGACGAAATGTGCACTGACACTATCTGCTCAATACTATCTAGCTCAATAAAAGCTTTAAATAAACATAAAATACTTCGGTTTTTGAGAACGTTTTCACTAGAAATCTCCCAAAGTACAAGAATGTTTTTTACTATTCTCAAGTAAAAAGTCGTATGGAGCAGATAAAACAAAGCACATCTTGATATTCTGACATAATTTGGATGGATCTTGACTGAGTTATGAACTTTTTAATTTTGTTCAAAAAGCGGTAAAAACGGATTATTTCACTTAATATAAGTTTTCACTAGATTCTATAGATATGTTTCGACGAAAAAAACTGCATCGAATGCTATATAATTCAACGCGTTTTGAAAAAAAAAGTTTTCGTCCTAAATTTTAGGCAAAACACCTGAGGGGAACCTCAGGCAAAAATTTCGACAACAACTTTTTATCTGCCTTCAAGACGAAACTTAGGTGAAAAGGGTTTCTCGACATGCTGAATCCGAATATCGCATTCCCGCTGCTTAAATCGATGCGTGGAAAAAGTAGGTAGTTTTCATATGAACAGAACTATTCCATTTTCGTTGTCTATGTGATGAACTGTACCTATCCACTCGTATAAAACGATCCATTAGTTCTTTTATCAATAGATGCGAAGTACACCCAGTCTCAAAGAGACCACAGTGACATATTTTTTCTTCTGTAGTTGTCTGTCTTTCGTTTTAACTTCTTACTTCTTACTACTTTTAAGCAAGGAATTTGCTGATAAATTTATCTTCTAAGTTTGTAGAGTAGGCGCTTCCAGTTCTGAAGTTATCTTGACATTTTCATTATGCTATCATTTATTTTATGTTACCGAGCCAAACGGTTTGGCTTAGGCTAATGTTTATTATATTATTGCTCATAACACGTGCTATTTTGATCATTTTGACAGTATTGCTGATATTGTTTATACTCCATTACAATATATTTCCCAAAGTTAGATTTAGCAATTTAGCTATTTCTCGAAAACATTTTTTCTACTTGAACAAAGTCGTCATATATACGTCTCAGCTACTTCAAATGTCAATATCATTCGCATTATGCTAACGTTATCGAACCCCGAAACGATTGTTGTCACAGATCATAAACATTATTTATCAGTTCTGCAGACGATCCTATGCTTTTCTAGATTTTACATTTACAAAATCGCAACCGACATTTATCAGACTTGATTCACATGCAGATACATTATTTTTACATGATCTCGCACAATCATTTTATTTACAAGATCCAAATTATTCATGGGAAGGCTTTTTCTCCTTCTAGACTGATGAATGATGTTTTTTTTCTATTATCTGAGACTTTTAAAAATCAGGTAATCACAAAGTTTAAATAATTATAGATTCTTTGCTAACAACAAAAAGCAGATCTTCCTGTAAAGAACTAGTACTGTATTGATATAATATCTCAGCTTCAAAGAGCTATTTGAAATCACGGGAATGCAGTGACGAAATTGCAAAGTGAATTAGTAGCATTTGTACCATATTATCATGATGCTCCGGGTAACAAGAGCAACGATCAAGAAGCCTTGATTGTGAAAATGCTGGCAACGTTTGATGACTGGGGTTTTCCTCGTACACGTAGAGAAACCATAGATTTAACGACAAAGTTTATACGTGAAGCTGGTTTGTGTTCAAAATTTCGGACTGGTTATCCAGGAATAGAATGGTTACGATTATTCCTAAAACGTTGGAGTAATGAACTAAAACAAAGATTAAGCACTTTGTTAGAAAAAAGTCGCGCTGTAGCTTTAACAGAAGATCGAGTGAATGTCTGGTTCAAAAATTATGGTGACGTGCTTGAAAAATTAGATATACGTGATCGATCGTCTCAAGTATTCAACATGAACTAGACTGGTACGTTGCAACTGAACTTAGAACTGGTTCTTTACAATGATTTATTATTTATCTAGGATTCCTTGACAATTCCAGCAAAAAACGTGTTATTGTGCGAAACAGTAAACGACATCCTGCCTATAGGATTCATGACGGCACTGCGAAACAAAATACAACAGTATTATTTTGTATAAGTGCTGGAGGTCAAGTGCTTCCTTCATTAATAATTTTTAAAGCCAAAACGTTAAGAAGTCATTGGTGCACTGGTTCAGTTAAAGGCACTTGTTATGGTGCTAATAAATCGGGCTGGATTAATGAAGACACGTTTATTCAGTGGATGAAAAAATGTTTCATACCAAATACGCCAGCATTGCCTCGACCATTATTATTGTTGCTAGATGGACATTCATCGCATTTGTCTTATCAAGCTTGTGTTATGGCTCTTCAACATCAGATTCATATGATATAAGCTACCCTCACACAGCACACACGCACTTCAGCCATTAGACTCCTCATTTCTTGGCACAATTAAACGTTCTTGGAAAAATTTATTAACAAAATATTATGATAAATATGGTGGTAAAAGTTTGGATAAAGAACTATTTAGATATTTGCTTAATTGCATGTCAAATTGTGTTTACTTTTGTTAGTGATCTTGTAATAATAGACCAGTAATGTGCTCATCTCACGTAAACTTTTTTAGAACATCATAAATGAATAGTCTCAATCGATAGAGGAGATAATTGTGCATAATTTATGCTAAGGAATCATCTAATTATAACTTAAAATACGAATAGAAAATGAGAAACATTTTTATAGGTAAATCCCGTGTGTTTTGCACGGACTGTTCTAATTACCCCACCCATTTACACGCACTGTTCTAATTCCCCACATGCGGGGAATTGGAACACAAAAAAATTTTACCAGTCGCTTTTTGAATAGAGCCAGCTCCATCAAACATTGTCCGTTTCCGATCTAATCCATATCAGGCGATAGAGCTGAATACCCTCTACATATCACACTAAGGATGTGTGCAAAAATAATTTAAAATACAAATATAAAATTCAAATTACTTTTATTAAAAAATCCCGTGTATTTTGCACGGACTGTTCTAATTACCCCACCCATTTACACGTACTGTTCTAATTCCTCACATGCGGGGAATTAGAACAGTCGAAACCAGTCAACCGCAGATCTGCTCCTGATCCTGAAGGAAATGGAATTTAGAAAAACGGAAATGACCATTCGACAGGAAAATATCTCCTCTACAACTCTTGCCAAGGAACTACCAAAAGATTTCTTAAGCTAACTGAGAGGGAACGAAAATACGGTGATTTAAAAAAATACTGTTCTAATTACCCCACCCTACTCTACTGAACATTTTTCTATATTCCTTAAAAAATAAGAGAATATGAAGGAAATATGGCAAATATGCAATCTCGACTACTTCCTAGACCAGAACACAGTTTTTTCAATTTTGGTCCTTTATGTTTTGAAATATAATAAAACAGAAGACAGCCATTTTGTAGCCATTGAAAAGTTCTATTAACCTGTTATCATAATCACAAGAAGTTGAGAGAGACTTTTTTTTATTGATTTTGCCATTTTTAAACACGTTTTCCATTGTTGAAAGTTATACACCAGTTTTTGCGCTTTTTTCGAACTTTTGAGATGCGATCATTCGGAAAATAAAACAAAGAAAAAATTAAAAAATCGGCTCCTTTATGTCGTTACGCTAATTTCATTTTATATTTTAAAACCAGCCCGAGCCCTCCAGCTATATTCTGAGAGACGAAATGGGCCAGAGGGATTTCTGATCCGAGGGAGGGAGGCCATAGTATTAAATTATAGCTAAAGAAGATATTGACAAAATAAATGTATCCATACCTCAATTAAAATCTATCAAAGCAACAACCCTATTGGTAAGAAAAGCAAACTAACTTAAAGTTAATTTGCTTTTCTTACCAATAGGGGAATTTTGTAACCCATTGATCAACAAAGTAATTGGAAAAGTTTTGTGATAAAAAATACGAAAATATTCTTTATATCATCAAGAGTATAAAAGGGTACAAAAGCTGAATGTAGTTGCTTACCTTCATTATGTTCGTTACGCCAGTTTCGTAAATCAAATACCGAAAATATTTCTGGTCTGTTCTTTCGATACATTTCGACATGAAAATTTGTTTGGTCCACCTGGAGCTTATCAAAGCACGACTTCAAATAAACCATTGGATAGTGCCGGAAAAACTGCATGTATTCGTTGTAATTTAATTCAAACTGACTAGTAATCTCATGTCGTTTAAATCGATTTGCTTTTTCTGCTCATTAACAATATTCTGAGTATGACTCACTAATCTGCTTATTTTTAGTGTTTAACTCAAATGAAAATCTTTTCAATAGTAACAGGTTTGTAGAGAAAACAATTCTCTACAAGATGAGGTGTTTTATGTTTAAGAATAATTAACGACTGATGTACATCATTCTATTCAACGTGCTTTTATATATATATTCTGCCAACACAGAAGTGATTCTGGTTAATTGGGTACCGTTTCAGTGAAGTTGATGACTTCAACCGTTGATGTACAGTTAACATAATTATATGGCTTTTGTCGTTATTTGTATGGTGGTTCTCACATGTTCTCTTTCGTAAAATTATTTTTTCTCCTCTCTTTTGCTGTAGAATTACATAGGTCTTTTTTGTTTCTTATAGCATTTTGTTGGAAACCTAAGATTTCAGTTCCTCTTCGTTCGGGAGTAGTAGACAACTTACTATATGAGACTGACGTTTGACCGAAGTTTGTCCCGTACTCAGTCATCCTATGCCTTGCCTCTAAGAATGATAAGGAAGTATGACTTCTTTTTTGGCGCGACATAATCTATGTGGCCTTTGCCTTTATTTTTCTAAAATAAGATTGCGGCAAAGACCACTTAGATTATGTCAACGCCAAAGAGAAAGTCATAATCAGATTCAAAGGAAGTCATTTCGTAGCGGTTTCGAGTCGAATCAAGTTAGTTTTGTCATTTTTTCGTTTTCGGTTTATTTAAATAAATGTGACCTTGTCTGTATTCACATGATTTTTCTGCTGAAATTGTAATATAAGGACTGTGGCCCTGTGGCCTAACGGATAAGGCGTCTGACTTCGAATCAGGAGATTGCAGGTTCGATCCCTGCCAGGGTCGATTAAACATTTTTGTTCTCATTTTTTGCGCATACGTCTAAAATTAGTTTTGTTTGTTGTAATGAATATAGTGCATAAGAGGGATTAATGATTTGCCTGCTACGATTTCCTATAGTAAGAAACGTGAGACTCATTCATTCTTAATAAACGAGAGCAGGTCAGCAAAGTAACGGGTGATCTGGAAGTAACTGTTTTGACTAGTCAGTTTTATCAGCAGGATGCAAAAATTTAGACTTCTGAAATTTGCTGGGTTAATAGTTGACGTATATGTATTGTCTGTGCTGACGCGAAGCAGAGAAAAGCGAAAGAACAAAATTCTTTGATAGTGAAGGGCGCGATGGGTCGACCAGATGAAACTGAATTGACTGATGTGTGTTTCCGCATTTCTGAACAATTTCGAGTTTTTTCGAACTTTCAACCGAGATTTTTTGCTGCAAAACCAAAATTGACCAAAAATAACACTTTAAAAAAGTAATAAGTAACTTCTTTTGCTCTGTTATGACGAATATAAGGGCATATAAATATCGGCTTCATCTCTTAACTAAAAAGAGTTGATGGGTTTGCCAGGCATGGACGAGTATTTCAGCTATCGGCAAAAACCCAACATTTTTCATGATGATATAATACTTGAATGGCACCAAAACTTTGTTTTTAGATTCAGTTTTTCATGCAGAATAGGAATGAAATTATTGTAAAACTATAAGAGAAATATAAACTGGGATTTTCGCTTATTATTGAAAATTAGGCCGTAGCTTTTAGGTTTTTAAAAATTTCAGTTTCTTTTAAAATCTCCTTCCTCCAAACATTTTTTCAAAGGGTATAACAGACTTATTCTAGTTCGCCTCGACGAGCTCTATCCAACCATATGTGAATATCGCCAAAACATAGCTCACTTGAATTTTGAATTTTCCGTACCTAAGCTATGTGTTTAATATCATTTTTCTCTGAGCGTCGTAACTAAACCCGATTTTGGGTGTTACCGTCTCTAAGAAAATGAAAATTCTCTGAAAAGTTAGCAAATCTAGATTTAACGGTTTTCAAAGAAGTGCAACCCAATGACGCTTATAACAATCAGAAACCATGACCGTCAATGATGAATTGGATGGTTGAACTGGAACATGTTGATTGGTCAGGACATTTAATAACCAGTATTCAAATCATTTTTATGTTAAAGTATCGTTCTTAACTCTCTCGGCAAGGAAATATAGTGATAACTTTACATCTTGTCTGACACCTGGAAAAAAATTAACCAAGTAATTCTAGTTCCAGGTCTGCTCAAATCAGAGGTGCAACCGGTACTGGTATGAATTATAACGGCCACCGGTATACCAGCATTAACCCCTCCTCCCCATAATAGAAGACCACCTGGTCTTCTATTTTGTTTCGTAAGTCAAGTTCTAAAGGGTGATCTTCTATTGCGGTCAAATTTTATCGCCTGATAGTAGTCCGACGGTAACCTCACGTACTTGAAGTCCGTCCCTTATTAATAGGACATTTTCGGATTTTTTTCGCGGATATAATAGAAGACCAGTGATCTTCCAGGAGATAGGAGACCATGATCTTCTATTTAGCTTTCAAGTCATAACATCGGCAGTGGTCTTCTATTATGGAGGGGAGGGGTTAGCATGAAGTATAATCAATCGGTCGACATTACTGGCATTTTGCGGTATGATACGACTTGGCGAAAAATATCGTGTAAATTCAGTTCATCTATGACATATTTCTATAAATAAGGAAAACGTGTTTGTATTTAGGCAAAGCACGATCAAGACACGCGGGTATCGACCGATATATCGGCCGGTACCGGTATGAAGTTTGTATATCGGTAACCGCTGCCGCATTTTTTATATCGGTTACCCCCTGGCTCAGCTCCAATTCTGCCAGTTCCAACTAACTCTGATTCGATCAATTTCAGTTAATTAGAACTAGTGCATGCCTAAGTAAAATCGATCACCTATTAAAGAAAAAAGTAATCTCCAAAGAACAGCTCACTCGTCTACAGTTGTGATAACTGTCAATTTAACTCTTTCGGTCTGAACAAACCTTCCTTCAGCTTTATTCTCATCTTTTTACATCTGTGTTCAGTTTTCTTTCCGTTCCGTCATACGGATTTTCGTGACTTCTCTACTACTCGCCACTAAATCTTAAAGAAATTTAGTTTCATCTTTGCTGCATTAATCTATATTACAAAACTACAACAAAACGAGAAACCACCATCTAACAACTACAAACTACTAAATGCAATAATATATATTATATAAAATATTTTCTTCATAAAATAACTATACATTGTAGTTTTTTATATGAAAGCTTTTATATAAAGTTTTAATTAACCGTTGTTTTTCTGCTCTATCAGCATGTGAAAATTAGTCCACTCAACGTACATTTATTTTACTTTTGAAATCCTTGGCGTTATCATAATTGAATGTCTAAAAAGTGTAAATGAGTGTTAAATATCACAAACACTTGCTATCGGCAGTTGTAATGACATGATTTTTAATATGAAAAAAGGCGTTTTATGTTCATTTTGTGTTTCATTCATGTTTTAATCAAACGAAAACTCTATCTTGTCTAGCCAGGTATATGGTACACATCATACAAAAACTCCTTTTCTAATATTCATAATTTATATACATAAAATGGAATTCAGTAATCTCATTTTCTATTCGTTTTCTTTTCTTTTGACCTTGATAGCATAATTTTCATTGCTGGCAGTGGCACTTTTTTGTGAAACTAACGAGCTCATAACATAATTTTTATACTGCTTTTTTCTTTTCTAATTTCCTTTTGTAAAAAATAGATCAAAACATAATATTGTATAAGTGAGACACTTTGAAAGAACGGAGGTACCAAAGACAAATTGAAATAAATGTGGCAATAATTATACGAACTTAATTAACGAACTTACCTAGTATTATAAGAGAGAGATGTTTACGTTTACTTTGAGAGTATTGTATGTTCGACGTGAGTTATTCAATCATGAATACTAGTATTTAGTAAACATAGAAATGGCCCGTCTAACAGTTTGGAAACAAAAAGTGCGATCTTTAAATTTATTTGGAAATGTGGACGAAGCAAGTGAAGAAGATAGACTTCTAGCCACGTTCATTTTCCTCACACTACTTCTCCTGGCAATCGTTGCTTTACTCGTGTATTCCTCTTTGACAAGTATTACAAAAACTGTTATCGTTGAACGGCCGACTGTCACTCTCTACAAAGAACTTGAATTAAAACACCCAAATACATTAACTTGTCCTTGTCGTCAAATTTTAAATGCATACAGTAAATTCGTGCTCTCATTCATACCAAAATTCAATCAAATCTGTTCAAGCGACTTCGTTAGTGATGATTGGCTCAACTACGTTAATTATCGTCCATTTCTAGATATTAAATATCATTATATCTTTGATTTTCGTCATTCAGCCTATTCATTCTTTCAAATGTTACGTACACTTTGCAAACTCGTCTCACAAACAATCGACGATCAATTAATTGAATTTTATTCAACAACTCTGCTGACAGAAAGTGCAATTTCAGAAGACACTTTCTTAGCTACCGCTAATGCAACTAAACAGCAATTTATTGATATAACAGCAGCATCCTTTGTCACATCGCTGAATTCAGTTCAAACCGTTGTACAGGGCAATGCAATTGCCAACCGGTTAGCTACGAATTATTATCTGTTAACTTTCTTTCATAAAAACAATTGGTACGATATCTCTCATGCTCGATTGTATCCGCCCTATTGTACATGCATTTATTCTTCCTATTGTAAAGCAGTAACTGGTATCTATACAATCTATTTTAACAATGAGCCGACATGTAATGGTACTGTTATGGAACATGAACATTCAACTTGTGCTATGTTGATTCAAGGACAACTGCAGTTCAGAGTACCAGGTGTTAATGTTGGCTGTCTCGTTCTTGATGCCGTATTACAATCAGATCTGTCCTGTCTGTACAACAGTTCCTGTTTGAATGAATTAAACACATATCTCAATGATTCATTGTACTATCCATTTAATGCTAGACCGCTCAATATCTCATCTTCTCCTTCTTTGTCTCCTTTAAAAATGAGTGATTTAGTTGACAGATTATTGGTCGACGAATGGCAGTTTGAACCCTCCTACGAATCCTACTTTAATCAATGTAATCCACAGTCGTGTGCGTATACGTATGCTAAACAATTTGATGTGATTTATGTAATTACAACAACAATTGGTTGCATCGGAGGAATTGTTACAATACTGATGCTGATAACATTGCGACTGGTTACATTCACACGAAAACGAGTGGATCGTGCCTGGTGGTATCAGGATAGTGTAGCTACAGGTGAGCAAGGCATATATTTTAAAAGATCACTTCTGAAAACTGCAGATGTTTGGCCACGTTCGTCCATGAGTATAACCACGTTTTTTCTCTAATGGCACAGAACAGAGCTCTTCTCAGTGTTAAACAGAGTGGACTAACCTTTTCTATTTTCTGTCTCTATATTTTATTGTACAGAAACACAAGCTGCTGATTACAGGCAACGTTTCCGTTCATTTGCACGGAAACTTAAACAGTTAATTATTAAACTGAATTTCTTCAAAGATCCTGAGAAGCAAACTGATCATGATCTACGAAATCAAATTCTCTCCACTCGCATATTCAGCTCTCTGATGGCTGTAGCTCTATCCATTCTTATACTCTACACTTCCTTTTCTTATGTCACGGAAACTGTGATCGTGCGGCAGCCAACGGTTCAAAATTATAGGAAATTACAAATCGAATATCCACAAACACTCGTCTGTCCTTGTACATCAATTTCAAATGAATACCAACAATTTATTACGTTTCAACCTACATTTCACCAAATATGTTCCAGTGATTTTGTCACAACGAAATGGACAAATTATTTAGAGTCAAAACTCAATCTCAATGCAGGAGATTTCCGTGTCCTTGGCCAATCATTCTTTTCAATTCTGTTAGAATTTTGCCAACTATCATTGCAAACTATTGAGAATCAATTATTAGTCTTTAATTCTACCAAGTATGTCACGAAAAATGTACAGCAAACTGATTTATTTCTGACACAAACAGATCAAATTGTCAATCTATTCAAACGGACTACAGCGAATTTGTTTTTACAACTACTATCAATATCTCGACAGACACTGGCGGGTAATGCTCTGTTTTCTGGTCTATTAACAAATTATGGTTATACAACTTTATCTGATAACACAAGTTACTCATTGGATCAAGTCTACTATTCATGGGTTTTCAATCCTGATGTAAATAATAACACATGTTCATGTAAATTTACTCCTACCACTTGTGCTAAATCATCCGGCATCTACAATTCATCAAATACTGATGCAACCCTCCTGTTTACTGTACCAGGTTTTCAAGCTGGTTGTTATCAAATTGAATCAATGTTTACATCAACATTAGAATGTTATTTCGATGAATCATGTCTTAATACAATTGATCGTCTGATCTATTCCACATCACAATATCCATTTAATGCTACAGCAATGAACTGGTCATCAAACACTAGCCGATTTCAGATTACAACTAAAATGCAAGATATTATTGAACAGTTAATGGTTGAACAATGGAATAATCAGACGTCATTTGAATCCTATTTCGAGCAGTGTAATCCACAATCATGTGTTTATACCTACAACAAACAAGGTGATCTGGGTTATACAATAACGATAACAGTTGCATTAATTGGCGGATTAACAACTGTTCTTCAAATTATTATTCCGTCAATTGTAGCATTTCTGAGGCGAAAGGAACGATGTGTTCCTGTTGATAACACCGATATAAATCTCAACGGTAAGTCTTTTTCCACGTCTAACATTTTTTCCGCAGCGACTGCAAACGTATGTATCTAAAATCGGGGAGAAGCCAGAGATTATTCATTTTTAAAGTATATTTATTTTTGAAATTTATCGTATCAAACATAGATCAAAAGAGAGTTAATGTCTCCGAGGAAAAGAGCAAGAGCTCCATTATTATTGGGGTGTCCAATGAATAGAATAAATAACTATCTTAACTAGATATAGATGAATGTGACGAAAAGATTTCTATCTGATTTATTTTTATCAGAAAAAATAGAGATAAAAATCCCAAGCCAATGGCCTTTTCACTATGTAGTTTAACACCTTGTATTTGTAGCAGCAACTGGATCCAGGAGTCATAATCGCTTACAGATATTATTACAAAGAATAAAAACTTTCGTGATTACCTTGAATCTATTTAAGAAGTCAAATAGACAATCGGTCGATCAGCTTCACGAACAACGGATATCAACGCGTGTTTTTCTTATACTCTTAGCTATCTCATTATTCGTTCTCCTTCTGAATGTTTCACTTGAAAATGTAACACAAACTGTTACAATTAAAAGTCCCTCGGTTGATCAGTTCAATATGCTCTACCGGCAATACCCGAACACAGTTCAATGTCCGTGTAGAACACTATCATCGGAATATCAAAATTTTATTCAGTTTAATCCACAACTACACTCAGTCTGTTCAAGTGTTTTCCTTACTACATCAACCTGGCTTCAAATCGATTATCCAGTTTCTAAATTCGACTCAACATTGAGACCCACATTTCGTACAAAAGTCGACGATTTCCGTCATAGTGCAAGTCAATTTTTTCAAATGCTCAACTCACTTTGTGAACTGTCACGTCAAACAATTAATACAGAACTTCTAACATTCAGTTCAACAACACTCATTACTCCAAATCTGTTGTCCCAAGAACAATTTGAAAGCCAATCAAATCAGTTAGTGTTCGATTTTATTCAAAATACAGCTCGATCATTCGTCAATACACTTCGTCTCGTTAATAATATGACATACGCAAATATGCTAATATCAGCACTATCATCGGATTCAATTTTAACACGATACCCACAATATAATTCGCCTGCTTATGACGAATATGAATATGTTTATGACCGAAGAGATCAAGAATACAATTTCACGTGTGATTGTCAACAAACGCCCTATTGTATTCAACGGGCAATTGTTTATGATTTAAATACAACTACTAGTTTTTTTCCTATACCTGGTAAGTAAGTTTTAAAACATACACACATTTTCCATTTTTGCACTGGAACGAAGACGCCCTTTTATCACTCTAGTGGAAAAAGTGTCAAACATCTCTTCTAAAAGCTGGTTTCAACATTATATCTTTTTTTTTCTCTGTTATCTCTGAACAAAGGTATTTACGTTGGTTGCTACGTAGTTGAAGCATTACTTCAGAGTAATCTCAGATGTTTCTTTGATAATGTCTGTTTACAACAGTTAATAGATGCATTAGATTTGTCTGATACCGATGCTTCGTCTCGACTAAATTCTTCAATACGTTATGAGCCAGACGCACCGATGCAGGATATTGTTCAACATCTAATGATTGAAGAATGGAATAATGAAACATCGTACGACGATTATTTCAATCAATGCCAATCGGCTGTTTGCACTGCAACCTACGTTAGTCGTGGTAAAATTATCTACATCATTACAACCACTATCGGACTAATCGGTGGACTGACAAAAGTGTACAAATTCATGGTACCTTTAATCATGACCGTCTTTCGCCAGCTCATTATTCCGTTAATACGAAAGAAGTTGAGTAGGAATAAAGTAATGTCAGCTCATATTACAACCCTAGATAGATCTGTCTGAGTATCGTTCTGACTTCTAGCGGGTTATGAAGACTACCTCTGTAGGTTTTTTTAAAAGTGTTGTTTCGTACTTCCCAGGCATGAATAAATAATCGTCAAATCGAGCGTTATAGCCAGGATAACAAAAGCACAATTATTTTTCTTCCAGACTCTGCTAGTACTTGCTCTCTCGAAAGTGTTCAACAACTTTTTAGAGAATGTACATGCAGGTCAAGGTCTCTAGTGGCACACCCGAAAATCGCCGTTCTTACTATTAAGATCCTAACAGATACTTATCCAGTCTTGAAAAAATCTTTAAAAGATCTTAGTAAGATTTCGCTTATATTTGTCTAAGCTCTTAGAAAAATCTTATCCAATCTTAGAATTTTCGGGTCTCGATCTTAGTAAGATTTCTTTAAGATCTTAGTAAGATTCGAGTAAGTTTTTCACTAGGGATAAATGTTTCAGACATAGCTTCATAACTGTCATAAATCGTCATAATTGTGTTGTATTTTTTCTGAAACAACAACAATGCTGTCCCATTTGGCATTTGTTCTTCTGCAGTTTCTTCTCTATCACTGCATCTGAATTCTCACTCAGCCTTCATTAGTAAAACAGGATAGAATGGACTAGTTTCCAATCAAAACGGTTGAAGAAAAGAATTGCGATACTGTTGCTAAATATCTAAACTACATAGTGAAAATTGCATTGACTTGGAGTCTTTGTTTCTACTTTTTCTGATTAAAGTAAGTGAGATAGAAATCTCTGCGTCCTCCTCGACTGTAGATACACACTTTTGCAATCGCTGCGGAAGAAAAAGTTAGACATGAAAAATGATCTGTTCATGTAAATTTATTCCTATCACTCGTGATGGGAATAAATTCCGGCATCTGCAATTTATCAAATACTGATGAAACCCTCCTGTTTACTGTACCAGGTTTTCAATTTGGTTGTTATCAAATTGAACCCATGTTTACATCAACATTAGAATGTTATTTCGATGAATCATGTCTTCAAGACATGATTCATTCATTGTATTAAGACATGCCATGTCTTAATACAACGAATGACCCATCTATCGCCTATTTCTGAGCCTGCAGTCTTGTGGAGCAGATAAAACTAAGTAGATCCTGTCACATTTGGACTTTTGAAATGCCTTGCTCGGATTTTCGAAAATAGTGGTGCTGGCTGGATTAGACTTGCTCTTGTGTTTCATTTATTGAGTCTTGTCGACATTTTCTCTGATATTCTAGACATTCCATAATGATAAAGCTAAGGATTCCAAAAGTAAAATAAATATATGTTGACTGGACTAATTTTTCACACGCTGATAGAGCAGGAAAAGAACCGTTAATAATGTCATTTTACATTTGAACACGCAGACAAAAGCTATCTATAAAAAGTTATATCAAAAATCTTTCAGTTTCGCTTCCAAGTTAGAAAGAGAGCATTTTAAAAACACAATGATGAAAGCTGGAAAGGAGCTTTGTCAAAAGTAGTCTATGATATATACTAATATTTGTATACGGCTGATGTAATGCAGGAAATGCAGAACATCTCGATGCATTAGCGATAAAGTAAACTCCAGTTGACCATACACTCGCCACTGTTTCTTAAATTCTGAATACTTCTAAGCAGCTCAGATATTTTTGTTGACTACTCATTATCAACCGTATGTAAAAAGGTTGATTATAACAACTTTATGCGATAATTCGAGTCACATTTCCGTATAATTGTCGTTAAAAAATGTTTCATATTACCATCAAAACCAGTTTCTTGCTTTGAGATACGCCCATACGCGCGCACAAAACATCTAACACACTCAGACCATTCAACAGAAAGTTATCTATTTGGTCATGCCAAAATTGATTACCATCTTATACATCACAGATATTTATGTTATATCGATAATAAACAAAAGGCTGATGGAAAAGAACTTTATAGAATAGGCGGCTTGTTTTAATCTGTATTGAACAGTATATCTTCTATTGAAATGAGCTACCTGCAATGAGTCCAAAAAATGAGCTACAATATTGATATCATCAGATTAGCATCATTCATCCCCATTTACAAGTCTTCAGTTTTGACTCAAATTATTTCATTCTCACAGAAACCTGATATTGGTAATGATCTACGACATGTAGACATGTGCAGAAAACCTTCCGAAAAATCATGCTTTCTCAAAAGCCACGCAAACCGTTTCTTAAGATCAGTACTCAAAACACTTTTATGTTAAACTATTGTTCCTAACTCTCTCGACAAGGAAATATAATGACTATACATCTTGTCTGACACCTGGAAAAAAGTTAACCAATTCTAGTTTCAGGTCTGCTCAACTCCAATTCTGCCAGTTCCAACTAACTCTGACTCCGATCAATTTCAGTTAATTAGAACTAGTGCATGCCTAAGTAAAATCGATCACCTATTAAAGAAAAAAGTAGTCTCCAAAGAACAGCTGTGTTCAGTTTTCTTTCCATTCCGCCATACGGAATTTGGTGACTTCTCTACTACTCGCCACTAAATCTTAAAGAAATTTAGTTTCATCTTTGCTGCATCAATCTATATTACAAAACTACAACAAAAATGAGAAAGCACCTTGTAACAACTATAAACTATTAAATACAATAAAATGATAAAGATGTTCACGAATATTCATGTTCTGAGACATTAATCGTCTACTCATTTATTTTCTCGTTGAGAAAAATAGCAAAAACTTAAATGTTCAGCACTAAGCCGTGATCTGTCTTTTCGTCCCACATACGCGGACAAATATTATGCTTTTGTGACGGTGATAATTTCAGTAAAAATCAAGTGCAATAGTGGCTACTGGAAGTGCCATTTGTAATCGAATACAATATATATTTAATTAAACTGAAACCACCAATTTGTTTTTCAAATAACTCTCGTATCTTATCAGAAAAGAGAACAAAAGATTTTCTACATAAAATAACTATACATTGTAGTTTTTTATATGAAAGTTTTTATATAAAGTTTTAATTACCGTTTGAAGTTGAAATTTTTTTCCTGACCATTATGAGGGTTAACAACGCGTCATCTTTCGCAGGAAACACTT
>CAJNOQ010004258.1:0-17946 GCA_905250885.1 Didymodactylos carnosus | reverse complement strand
TTATTAATGCTGATTCATTGAAAACAACAATTGATAAAGATCAATTAGATATCGTCTCATTTTTTGTTTCGGATATCAAACGTTTTTCGGCTGTTATTCAAATCCAAATTGATGTTAATGGACGAGGATACAATGTACTAGAATATGCAATTGCATTAAAAAAGAGTGATTTTGTACGAGTATTTATTAGTGTGAGAGTGCCACCAATAGAACGAGAAGTAAAAAGTGGAAAAGAGTTCATGCACTTCGACCAATACAAATGTATTAGTTCGTTTCGACAAGAGTAATACACTCTTATCCGTTTTTTCATGCACTGCTCAAAAAACAAAGGAGGTTAGACGCTTTGAATTCAAAAATACAATGCCTTTGGAATAGGTTCAAATAGAAAAGTCTTTTTTGATATTTTTAGTGTATGTTTTTTTGGGATGTTCTTCACATAGTCAGAATATAATGTATATGAGTCTCACTTATCTCTTTCAACAAATTGGAGATATTTTTGTGGAAAAGTTGTTGTTAAAGGATAAACCAAGCTTCTCGCTAGGGGAGCTGTTTTTTTTCAGTTATCGATCAGTATCGCCGTTACGTTAGTGTAGATCTTCCGATCTAAAAGATCCACGAGAATGCAAATAAGCTTTTTCACTTATTTAGACAGATTGGAAATAATATTCTTTTGAGGAAAGGAACATCGAGAAACAATACTTATAATTTCTTTTCGTAAAAAATAAAATTTGTTGCAACAATTTACAGTATTCGCAAACAAAGAAAAGCTAACTGCCTACTAGCATATAACATGATTAATGCCAGTATTGATTCACATAAGTACACAAAAAGAATCTCAATTTTTGCAAAAAACTATGTACACACTAACGATAATTGAAAGATACATATGAGCAAAGGTAGTATGTAACTCATTACTATTATTCCAATTACTGTAATAGGGATTATTGGTGCTACTTAAATAGGAGTTATAATTAGAGCCCACATTATTTGCATACCACCCACTGCCAACACCTGGACGATTATTTTGATTTGTGTTTTGCCACGAGGATGAACCTACACTACCATACGCATTGTTTCCTGGTAAAAGATTACTTCCGGGACCATAATAATTGGTACCACTTGGATTATTCAAATTATTATTAGTGCCATACGTTTGCTGTGGATTAGAATTTGAATAACCATTATTCGTAGGATACTGGGAATTGATATTTGCACCTGCAACAATGCATTCCAATGAGAAAACGAAGAAATTATCTTTTTCTTTGCATTATCTTACCTGATGGATATGAATTTGGATAACTGGCACTTCCACCTGATAAATAGTTTGTTCCAAGTGGAGGATCATTAATATTCGTTCCATAGGATTGTTGATTCACATTCGTTCCATAAGGTTGTTGATTTGTATTCGTTCCATAGGGTTGTTGATTCAAATTTGTTCCACTCGGATAACTGTTCAGGCCAGTATTCGTATTTAAATTTGACGTACCACCGTAATTTGGATTATTTCCTGACCCATAAAATGCGCCAGGAATGGCACCGCTCGGATTACTTATTGAACCGGACCAACCTCCACCAGGTATATTGCCGTACATTGTACCTGAGGACATTTGACGACGTCGACGACGAGATCGATTTTCAACATTTGAAACTGCAAATGTAGAACAGAATTTCAGTTAAGTTTCCTAGTGTAATCTTTTAAACATAAGGCGAAAATCTATTGTAGACCTAAAATGCCCCTACTAATACTGGATTTTCAATTCATAAACGATTTTTATGTGAGAAATAATGGTCCATGTTTAACCTATAATAATGTTAATGAATCATATCTTAAAATAATAGATTCTCTTGGCATACAGCCTTAAACTTAAAGACTATATTTTAGCTGATACATTTAACCTATATACGATAGCGTTCGCGATATATTTGGTCATTTTAGTGTAAGTTACACGAAACATAGTGTGACTTACCAACCGAATAGATAATTAGTAATTGTAAAACTAAATGAAACCACTTCATAACGTATGTATTGCTTTTGAACTTTGTTTCAATTTCTTCTGCTAAATTTCTTGTACTTTACTTGCACTGTGTAGGTTATATTAGAATTAATATATGCCAATGTGTATATACATGGTCTCTTTTTGTTCCTTTATTTCAATCAACAGCACATAGTTCAGTAGTCGTAATATTATTATTATGTTAAAAACTAGTTTTTCTTCGTCTGTTTTTTTGTTTTCTATGTCTCTTCTCTAACAATTCGTTGTATAGCCATAACCATTGCGTCGCCTATATAGATCCTTCTAGCTACTCGTTATCAAGCTGAATTGTAGTAGTAAATATATTTTAACTCATTTGTATTAAAACAAGAAGACCAAATGTCGTTTGTATCAATATCGAGAAATAGAAAGAGAGAGAGAGAGAGAAGTTCTACCTATTTAGATATATGTCACCAACATTATTTTTCTCTCTTTTTTTGTACATTGGTATCGCACACTAATGTCCTTTTCTTTTCTTTTGCACTTGTATAGTTGGGTTGATATATTAATAACGTATATCCAGAGAACTATAAAAAAAGTGTACAATTTTCCTCTTTCTTTCAACAGTAGAGAGAATAATAAAAAAAGAACTTTACGACCTGACCAGATAATTCTGGTACCAGAATGAAATTCCACAACAACCTTTTTGCATTTTGTTCTCTTATGATTTTTGAACGGTGAGACGCTCACAGCTCAGGAACGTCTCAGATTAAAGATAAAAGTGTGCTAAAGACTTTGAGATATTCTCACAGTCTACACATTCTTTCATGCAATAACTATAATGAAAAGACAAACACCTACTTTTCAAAACTTATTCTAAAAAGTGGGTGTTTGTCTTTTCATTATAGTTATTGCATGAAAGAATGAGTAGACTGTGAGAATATCTCAAAGTCTTTAGCACACTTTTATCTTTAATCTGAGACGTTCCTGAGTTGTGAGCGTCTCGCCGTTCAAAAATCATAAGTGAACAAAATGCAAAAAGGTTGTTGCGGAATTTCATTCCGGTACCAGAATTAGCTGGCCAAGCCGTTTAGTTGACTTATAATTTCGTATTTTTTGCATTAGTTAGTTGTAACATGAAAAGGTAAAACTTGAAACTGTAGCACTAAAGGAAAAATGATTGAAATGCAAAAAACGTTTACAATAATTTTATTGATACATATGCAAGGTTTGTTGGATTGTATAACTGTTAAATTGATGCAATGCAAAAATTATTAGCTCTATCTTTGTAGAATCAATTTAAATAAAACTAAATAATGTCAAGTAATATGAAAAAAATTTTAAATGACAAGCGGATAGAGTGTTTTGTGAATGAATCTAGACGACTTGCATGATCGATATTGTTGTCTATTGCGCCTGTTTATCTTTTTTTTAGATAGAATGGAACACTATAATATCCACAGTCACACGGTTACTCCTGTTTAGATAAAATTTCAAATTTGATTGAAATTGAATGACGTATAGTAAAAACAATATAAAAATCCAATAAGTATTTGAATAAAAAAAATCTGTATATGTGAACAAGTATAAAAACAAGAGTTTAAAATAATTTGCAAACATCTATCACATGTCGCCACGTTGACAAGGAAATGTGTAACAAAAGGGAAAAAAATGTTATTCTGTATGTTTCAAATTATGTTTTATAACAATTTATAAAGAAATTTTATACCATTAGGCACCTTCAATACATGTAATCCCTATTGAATTTTATACATTTATACAATCTGCTATTTTGGTTCCACTTTTCAATAGATGATTTAAAATGAACAATTATTTCTTCTCATCGTAAGTATTGTTAATAACACAACTAAATTTATCTATCAAATATAATATATATGTACAAACAAGCTTTTAGCGAAAAGATGTATATTGTTGTAGTTAATAATGAATCAAGTTTTCGACAAAATGATATAAAAATATTATATTTTATCCATTAGCGGGAATTTGGAGAATTACTTTGCGAGCCGATATTGACGTTAGCATTAGCTCCGCTTTTTTCTGCTCCTACAGCACCATTTAGACTTCCTTTACGTCCCATTGGATTAATTTTACCTGAATAATAGGGATAGCCACTACTACCTGATCCTGAGCCGTAAGTGTTTGGATAACGATTACTGTTCCATCCCGTATTCAACATCCCCGATCCGTAAATATTTGAACCGTATCCACCACTCCCATATGTACTGCCTAAATTTGGATATCCGTATTGACTGTTGTAACCGCTACCCAAACCAGTGTTATAACCATAACTACTACCGTAGTTATTCGAACCATATCCTGGATTATACGGAATATTATTCAGGCCTGTATTATACGGATTACCGTTGATGCCTGTATTATATGGAATATTATTCATACCCGTATTCGGATACCCATAACTTCCGCTTCCACCGTATCCATAATTTTGATTATAATTCGGTTGACCGTAGCTGCTGCCACTATAGTACGAACCACTAGGATATGTGCCTGAACCATAGGTTCCATACCCTGATCCATATGTGCCCGTTCCGTACCCTGATCCGTATGTACCCGTTCCATATCCTGATCCGTATCCACTATTCAATCCACTACCGGATCCAAATATACCACTTGATGACGTTTGCCGACGTTTTCGTCTTGATCGACCGTCGACAACTGTAAAGATAAATAAATTTTAGACAACTTGAATAATATATCTCTGTAAGTTGATACTAATATTGATGAGGTAACAGCACGAGTACTAGACGCATATTACTTACCCACTGTTGAAATAATTAAAATTAGAATTAACACTTTTAACAACATTTTTTCAAAATATCAAAATATCTGCGGGTGTACACACTAAAAAAATGAAATTATATATTAATTTCGTGTAGATCTCATTTTTTTTCTCCTCACTACTCTTGACGTATATATTTTTTTAATATGTATTATTAAGGTTGCTTTCTCTCTTTCTCTCTCTCTCTCTCTCTCTCTCTCTCTCGTTTATTTTTCTAGTTATTGATGGTATTGTGTGTTTTTTTTTTGATGAGGTCAAAAAAATTTATTTTTATTATATTGAATCTGTGATGAGTGACAATAATAAAGACGCCATAATATTTTACACCTCATTTTTTTTTTCATACACATGAAATACATTCAAATTCTCTTTTACTATTTCAGTAAGAATTATAGAAATAAAAATATTAAAAATCTATACATTTTTCGAGTTGTCCAAGGTTTTTTTATTCTTCAAATATGGAAGTTATTTGACAAATAACTACAGAGTGAGGCAAAAAAGTACAAATTTTATTCGACAACGTATTACCTGCATATCAAATAAAAAAATGATTTTAACCCCTTCAATGATTCATGAATGACATATACAAATGATTTTATAGCTAAAAATTCAAACATGATCGAGATACTAAATGACTATGAATAATAATAAGGTTTTTCATCTCTCATTAAATGGTGTTTAATGTCAAAACAAATTTAGCTTTTAAAAAACAACAAAAAGGATAGTGGAGATGAATTGCAAATAGTTCATGAGAAGAATTCTAAACTGATTTTCTTTTTGTTACAAATTTCTAAAGATTTTCATATTGTTTCTTCTATTATAACTATATCAGATATGCTCCATAGAGTCCATTTCTCCTCTCTATAAAATTCATTGTCCGCTTTTTTCGATTCTTGAGAAAATACCTAAAAGTTTAGAATCATATAGTTTGTAACTTTAATCTTAGACAATGTTGAATTTTGTGTTATTCGTCGTGAAATTACAATGCCACAATGGAAAAAAATTCTTTGCTCTTTCTCTGGACTTTTGGTCCTTCTTCATGAACCCACATATTAAACTCTTGAACGAATTACACATAGTTGAATGTTCAGACAGAACAGTATTCAATCATACTTCCTTTACACAAGAAAATTTCACTTTAGACAATAGATCGATTTCAAATAGTGGATAATAACCTTCATACCATGAACTATTTTTCCTAACAAATTTTTTTTTGTTGCAATTTTATAGTATCAGAAAAATAAGTCTGAAACGCCATATCTATCAATATCATAATTTGTCCCTGAGTTAAATGTTTCCTTGGCTTAAGAGAGACTTTATGTGTAAACTGTGGATTATTTTTGAGGGTTCGAAAAAACAACTGATACTGTTTAAACTTAAAACAATCGAGAAAATCCATGCTAACAAAACTTTTCGAAAACGTGCATTGAGTGTAGTAAGTTTCCACTCATTTTTTATCATTTTGTCAGAGCTCAAACTTTTCATTAATCTTTCCCTACTCATAGTACATCTTCGATTGTAGCGCAGAAACGTCCAGTGCTTCTAAGCTTTCGAAGAGGTTTTTCAAAAATCAATTGTTTTTTATATAAGATCCATTTCTCTCGATTAAAAACGTGTTTCTAAGCAAACTAAATGATTGATTTATTCGAAATCAGCCCGTCAAACTATATCGAATTATTTATAAAACAATAAGTTTTGAATGAAAAATATCGCAATCAAATTTTTTTACTCTTGTTTCATTTTTTGAAAAATTATTCTGATGTCGGCATTACAAGCCAAAATTGTCCACTGTACCCTCTCCCCTTATAAATGATTAATTGTTATAGTTGACGGTTTCCTAAAAGTAGATAAGGTTATATTTACTAATCAAATGTTCGATTCAGAAATTGTATAAACGAAATATATAATGTAATAACGAAACATTAAACGTGGAAATAATGTAATCGATAATTCGAAATATTCTGCTAATAAATAGTCTTCGTTACACCGATATTTATATCGGGTAGTGAGTAATGGTGAAGAATGATTAATAATGGAAAATTTGATAATAATAAAAATAGAAAAAAATTTAAATAATGTATATAATTTATCAACATGAGAATTAAAAGCATTCAGCGACTGATCAAAACGCTTGTTTAAATTGAAAAAGGCATACATGCTTTTCATTTAACTTAGATAATTGAACATTTGAACAATATCAAAATCTCATAGAGCTTCAAATAAAAAACAATTAATAATTCACTTTTCGACAATTATCTTGATCAATTTGATTCATTTTCATTTGACCTATGAACATCATTTTGGATTTATTATTTTCAGGATATAGTTTTTGATGCATCTTAATTATTTACACAAAATTTCAAGAGTTATGGGCTTGAGACAAATGTGAGTAGATGATAATAAAGCATCGCTGATACGTTATACAATCAGTATTTGCCTTCTTTATCATTATCGTGAACATGACCAGGGTGCTGGCTGCCAATTCGTCCTCATCTTTCTTTCTTTGGTCAGTTCTCTTTTCCAGTCAGTTATTCTCGTTTTCCTCTGTTTTATCAAAGACGTTAGAAAAATGCAAGAAAATCTGAGAGAAATCAATGAAAGCTATTATAAAAGAACATATCGGCGTAGCCAGCTAACGGTCCCTCTCAAGTCAGAACTTTCATGAAACTCAAAAATTTTTTATTCACTAGCGCGTTTAAAAGCACAGCATTGGATGCAGTTTATGACGGTGCTTACGAACATCAACTTCACTTTTTGCAGAAATGAATTTTAAGAATAAAAATTTTGAAATTTTCTAATTTCGAGGCTTAGGCATTTTCTTGAAAAAGTTTTAAAACTATATCATTTGATAGAGAATTCAGTTCTCTACAAAATGGCTGATTTTTTTCAAAGTTGCGACATTCTACAGAGAAGTTACAAGTTAAAAGAGATTTCTAGAAAAACAGCTTTTCAGTTAGTTAAACAAGTTTCGGAATTTTATTTTGGAGCTGTTTTAGTAAAACGCGTGTAAAACTATCTAGCGTGTATTCCTATTGAAATTACTTTTTTCTAAGCAACTTCGCTATCCAGTTTAATCTTCTGCAATGAAACATCGGAAAAACGATGCAATTCCATCACGAAGGGTATTTTCATCCTTTCATTTGATCTAATCGTGTATTTTGAAAACCAAGTAGATATTCTGAAACCTAGTCCAAAACTATATAGCTTTTATATGAAACATTTTTTTCTACCGTTATTTCGTAGAAAAATGAGAAAATTCACAAACATTCAAAAAAAAGTTCGAGTTTTTGAAATTCCCTCACAGGCTCTATTTTTCTCATAACTCGTGTTTAGGAGATCAACCAAACCGGACGAAATATTTTTTGGTAGTTCTCTATCTGTGATAAAAATTTCAGAAGTTTTGGTTGCACCGCTCGCGAGTTATAAGTCACAGAAGACAAAAAAATGAGATTCCGTCACACTTAGCCATGCCGATATCATAAAAAACAAAGAGAAATAGAAAACTTGTGATTTTGAAGAATTTTAAATATGGTCAGTTGATATAGGTTTTTAATAGCTACAAAATGGTCATCTTCTCGTTTTTCGTTCATAAGATATAAAGGACTGAAACTTAAAAAGTCGTTTTTTGAATTGGAAAGTAATGAAGATTGAAATGTCACAGTATTTTATCTATATTCCTTTATTTTTAGTGGTTGTAAAAAATTGTTCAGTATATTTTTTTGTAGAAAATAAAACGGTGAACCTTTAAAAGGAAGAAATAATTCTGTATCATTAAATGAAAAAAAGTTCTAGTCAAAATACTAAGAGACTCATTTATTCTGAAAGCGTCCGTTAGTAGTTCATCTTTTCCCTCTTATATACACACATACTTATGTATATTAAGCGTTCTCATCGAAGTATCTGCTTCGATAATTTAAACTATAGATGTTAATACCATAGCAAAGCATTCTGTCAAAGTTACCATGACAAATCAGTTTTGTCGAAAAAACCTTAATGAGCCGTTTATTCATTCATGCCAGCTTCTTATGAGAAAACGAATGATTATGTGTTTGATAGGTTGTTTTGTCGAAGTATATAGTACACACAGTGTATATTTTCACTCATCTACTAGTGTGAACCAGTAGAAGAATAAAAGTTATTTGTCTACAATGTGGTAATTGTTTCTTTTGAATAGTAATGACATGTTTAGTATGAAAAAACCGCAAGTAGAACAAGTAGAAACAACTAACATGTTGTGGTCAAATAACACTAAAACAGAGCTAGAAGAGAGAAATTATACAATCTGCTTCTTTTCCGTTTTATGTAAGCATTTTCAGTATTTAGTTGTTTCTCTGTGGTTATTTCAGATTTGATTCATACATGATTTTGTAGTCGAGTTCTAATCCGAAATGGGCATGTCACGGTGATTTTCAGACTGAAAAATACATTTCTCCTTTTCCCCCTTTTTCCACTGTAAAACCTCTTTAAAAAGTCTGAGATCCTCTTTCATTCCCTTTTTTCAGAAAACTGTAATTAGACGTCAGTCGGTGTGTCATAACCATACGAAATATCAATTTTACCGAAAAAGTAGTAGAAAAAAACACACACTCTGTATTTGGAGTCTCTTCTACAATTTGGTATTTGAGAATCATAAGAAGCCATGATTATATCCATAGAGCATTTTCTGATCCGTATAATAATTGACTTTTGAAACTTTTGGTAAATAATTTTCATATATTAAAGACTACTTTGGGAAAAGTTCAAGTTGAAAACATATTCTGAAACCGAATTTTGAATATTTTTTTATTATTATTCCTAAATGATATCCAAATCTCGTTTGTATTTTTCCATATACTATCACCAAGCATGAATATTTTGAACACATTCGAACACAATATAAACAAATTGCGTCGATCTATATGTTTCATTCATTCTCTTAAAACTAAACCAGCTCGTAATGAATTAAACGCTAAATGTGTACCAATGTATTTTCACAAATTCCTTCTAACAATTTGACTGTAGCAAGTGCGAACTTTTACACTTCTTAACATTGGAAAATGTTCATTAAAATCTCAGACAACAGTACTGAATTATACAAATACTTTTTATTCTTTAAAAGAAAGATCTTTTTATAACTGAAGACTTTTTTTTACAATACATATATCTTGGATATTCAATGAACAGGAACAAAATACATATAAAAAAAAGCGAAAGAAACGATATACAATTATGAATCAAGCGCGAGAAGAACAGAAAAATATTTCAAAAAAAAATGGCAACATCAACAGAAAAGAAAAAATTAGTGAGTATCTATGCATCATTTAACTTTTTCCATATAAAAAAGGAGATAGATATTCACACATAAAGTGATCATAAAAGAGAGAAAAGTAAAAAATTTAAACTATTGATTGTTTTATGTTTCAATAAACACAGCCCAGCTGCTTACAATAAAAGATATATAGATGAACAAGAAAAAAAAAACACACGGTTTATTAACAAAAATTATTTTAATGAATTATACCTTTTATTAACAAATTTTCAAGAGAAACACAAGACAAAAACAACAACATACATGTACAAATATTAACATTCTCAGTGTTCTTCGCGTTTGATAAATTAAAGAACAGAATCAGAAACTATTTACGCAGTGATTGCGCTGCTTCAGGAAAATGTACATAATAACGTTCAGGTCGTAAATACTTTGCCAAAATTTCTCGACCTAAATACAACGGGAGAAGTTATCGATAAGTATTAGGATAGTGCTATTTAATTCAATTTTTGCCTGGGCTTTTTATTACACATTACACTAAGCTTATGACCCTTTGCTTAAAAGCCATACTACCCACTCGGTGCAAAAAAGTCGCGATACGATTCTTCCGTGAATTGAAATGTAGTGGCAGTAAGCAATGTGAGAGTGAGTGTGAAAAGAATTTCATTCGCGGAAAAGTCGGTGTAATTTTATTTTACCTTGATAAATCCATTTATTAAGTAGCTGATAGCCTTGTGCTGCTGCTTCTTTTGAACCAAATTTAATATAGACAAATCCCTAGAAATTAAAAACATACATGCACTTTCTAATAAACAAAATATTGTGTCTGTAAATTATTACTTACCGAATTTATGCCAATATGTTCAATAGATCTGATGTTTGAGCAACGCTCTTGGATATTTGCAACAGTATTATCAATTTCGTTATCGTTAGGCATCCTAAACGACATTGAGCAAAATAGATAGTTAGTTATAAGTATAAATGAGAAAAACATGAGCAAGTTGCGGTACATACCTATCTGAACGGAAAAAATTTCTTAATTTTAAACATTCTGTAAGTCCCAAATCATTTGGCATGTAAATATAACTATCATTTCCCCCGCTACCACCACTCTTTGGAGAATCCTATAACAAAAAATGAGATATTTTATTTCTGGCTGGAAAAGTGTAGCAAAGCTTACATTATGCATTGATCGCTGATAGTCTTTTCGTTTTGTTGTTGGTGACAATGGTTGTATCCATCTCCAAACATCAAATTCTTCACCATGAATTAATTGTGATTCATGACGAACACGAGATTCATCGTTTGACATATGTGCTTTAATACGTTCCCATAACGATTTCAAACGTTTTCTAACGAAATAAAAATGCACGGAAAATATTGATTAATTTTCTATCTTTATTTCGAGTCATACCGATCTTTTGGAGGAATTAGAATATCATGAATATGGCTAATAGCTAGAAATGGTTTAGCATTTGAGTCATGTACGTGGGTTTCGTATTGATCCTCGAGCATGTCTGAACATAAAAGAAAGTATGAAGGAAGACTCATCTAATATCGATTTGCTGATTAATTACAAAGAATTTTTTGAATGAATCCATTGTAAGTGTGTTCCTCTTCTGTTTGTTGTTTTGAACGTCGTTTAACTAGCCATACTAGACTAACTAATCCCAATGTACCTTAAGTACAAAAGAAAAACAAATATGATGTGTTTTCTTGAGAAGTTCATCTATACCTGTCAATAACCATACTATGTTCTGTAATGCTGAATTGACGCCTTTTTTTGCTCGACACGATATTGAACGAATAGCTTCAGGTGTGCTTAATTTAAATGCCGTAGTCAAATCATGCGTAACATTTAGTTTATTATTGAATTTGTCATACACTCTGATGCAACAAAAAAAGCTCAAGATAAACCTATAAAAATAGAATATAAGTAAAGAAACTTACAGAATATCATCAACTGGTTTTTCGATGATATACGCGATCAATGATTTCCATCGCTCTTGAACCCCAAGTTCAAATTTATAATTCTAAAATTTATAACGGAAAATGACACTATAATGTGGACAAATAAATTAAAGATGCATACACGTTGATCAAGATATTTATCTATTTCAGGTTTCACAACTCGAATATCACTTATTGGACGAAAACCACAGTCAACTTCACCTACAAAAAATAACCATCAACGTTAGATCTATCATGATCTATTTCATATCACTTAACAAACCATGACGTATTTGTAAATGACGTCGAACATCGGCAACCATTGGTTCCATGTCAGAACAATAGGTCTATAAAAAACAAACAACTTTAAATATTACACAAAAGGAATAAATATCATTTGTTACTTACAGCGTTTTCGACTGAGCATGTAATGCCTAGAAAAAAGATAATAACATTTTAAAAACACAGATATTCGAAAGCATTTTTCTTACCTTTCCTATATGGAATAAGACCCGTCCCTTTTTGTCTTAAAAATATTAGTAAACCACCGATTAGTGTTCCAATCAATAATGCTTTGAATATATTCTTAATTACATGTTTGTATTGTTTCCACAGGTTTTTTAATGATTTCCAGGATTCTTTAAATTGTGCTGTCACCCATGGAGCTTCTTTGTACGTTTTCTTTACTTTTCTATCAGATGAATTGTCATCTGTTTTATGTTGATATTGTTGTGATTGAGATTGTTGTTGAGAATTAGAATAAGTACTATTGGTACGAGTCGGTGTTTCATTTGTTGCTAATGGTGCTAACATTCGAGTACGATCTTTGGCTGATTCTAGGAGTTGTTGTATTTCACGTCGATGTTTAGCAATGGATTGTTCCACATCATGAGTGATACTCGACGTTGTAGAAGATTTTTGTTGATCAGAAGTTAAACTATGATCATAGGGTTGACGAACTTGAGCTGAACGTTTCTGACTAATTGGAGATTTCTGACGAACGAGAATTGAACGAGAATACACATGATCACCGGAAGCGGTTTCTGTTTCGGAATCACTCAAGTCAATTAAACGACTAGGAGCAGGACGAATGGAGGATGTGGTTGATGATGTTGTGATGCGCGAAGAAGTGTTGGTTGAAGGACGATAAGATTGTGAATCGGATCGAAGTTGTCTTGTTTGTGGTTTTGCACGTAAAATTTCAAGACGAGCGATTAAATCATCTCGATTACGAGAAGTAATGGGTGGAACCATTTCTCCGTACTCTAGCAGCTCTTGACGTAAATCTAAATCGCGAACCATTTTTCGTTCTAGTCTGGAATAAACGAGAGATTCTTCACTGATCTCTGAATTCTAAAAGAAAAGTTGAAAACTGCTAATCTGATGAAAGTGAAGGAACTAAGAGAAATATGAGCAAAGTCAGAAATCACACCGTCGACAGTTTTCAGATTTTTACCACGGAAATTCATTAAGGTATCTGCCGATACTGTCATCACCATAAAAATTTCATACAGTGAAGTCAATTTATATAATATGTGTGTATGTAGGAAGGTGGGCATCTTGGATGTTGATCCGTCTCACATACAGAGACAAACCCTTTCAACTAGATGTTAAGTACTAGATTTAAGTCCTTAGTAAGAAGTCTCAGAAAACAAACAAATATCTAACTAACTCAGCAAGAACGACATCCATTCAATAAGGACGATAAAAAAAATTGAATGAATTTTTCTCGCTGGGAGGGAAATACATTATTTGAAGTCAGTGCAAAACTTCATATTAACTTCATTTCTCATGAAACACAGTTACTCAGAATATCATTACACACAAATCACAGAGGATCAGTTTAACGGACGTGACAAAAACAAAACAAAGTTAGATATGTGGAATCGATTTTGCGGTTAATCTTAGCAAAGTTTCTTGAATAAAGAAACGAAAAATTAAACTTTCATTATACACTATAGATTTTATCATATAGGGAACAGAAATTTTCTTTCACATCCCCTTATACAAAACAATGACAGTTGATGATTCACTCGCCTCTATTAGCAAGAAAGTCAGATCTCCAATCATATGCTGAAGGGTAACCTCTGGCAACGGACCAAAAAAACGAATTCGCTTTCTGGTGGATCGATTGGACACCACACAACTAGGAGACTTTGCATTCAGTTTGAATCTGTAAAAAAGAAGCTAGTACGCGCTAGGAATTCTAACAGAAAATGAGCAAAGGCGCCACCATCGCCTGAAAAATGTAGGAACACATGTTTGTAAAACAACAAGCAACGCGGACTATGTACGAACAAAAAAATAAAATTCACAACTCGTGGGAAAACCAAACATATCAGCCTGTATGTATCAGAGCACACATAAAAATACCTGTATCTAATGGAAGACAAAAAATTCTTTTGTTAACTATTATACACATTTGTAAAGAAACGTCTTAAAAAACAAATGTTCTTTTATATTTTCGACATTTTTAATACCCGGAAAACGAGTATAGTTAGAATCTCAAATGTTTACCATGTCCTGGTTATTGATACAATTGACCAAGATCTTGGAGACAGAAATTTCAAGATCTTGAGTAAAGAATTTTCTTTACATTTCGTTTTCATTCACTCTGTTTCATTCACTCTGTTTCATTCACTCTTTCATTTTGTAATCATGACTAGAATAATTGTAAAAATGGGTTAAAAATCAAAAGAAAATCGTGTTTATTTATTTTTTTGTTCGTGTATTCAAAACGAAATTTTGTTAAATAAAATATTCAGATCTAATCAACCTTTCTTGTATTATATCGGTTAATAAATGGGTGGCTTGTTGCATCTTTTGTTGGTTTACCTTATCAGCAGGCGTTATATCTTAAAAAGCTGATTTTAATAACTGATTCTTTGTTTAAAGTGAACAATTTTATAATAAAAATTAGGAATATATAGTTCTTTTTGCTAAATAGCCAAGAGCAGACTCTCTATTATCTCTCTCTTTAATTTATGAGAGAGTACGGCCAGTATTCCTGAATTCTAATTAGTTCTGTGTCAACTCGCCAACACATGAATAGCAATCCTTGAGCTCATAAAATACTTGCTGATGTTCTTCTTTTCTTCGCTTCTCTCCTCTCGCCGTCTGCCCAATTATAACGTTCACACTAGTTGTACTTATATACTATTCTATTCTCCTTGATCGTTTTCTTAAATTTTCGTTCAAACACGTAGCAAGCAAAAAAAAAGTTAATTGTGACTCATTTTTTTAATCCAAACTTCGTCAATATTTGCGAAGTTGTTATTTTTGTAGATTGTCTTTTGATTACATATCCAATATGTCTCTTTATCGTATATTGCTCGTAGTTCAAAGAATTGTTGTATACACTTTCGACATCGAATTGTTAATTTATAATGAAAACGTTTCAATTTTAATAATGGGACATGTTTTGAGGTATCATCATCGTTGCAATCTTCCATATAATTGCTACAAAGCTTGCCAATGATTGAGAATTTAATAAGGTTC
This sequence comes from Didymodactylos carnosus, assembly GCA_905250885.1. Lineage (NCBI taxonomy): Eukaryota > Metazoa > Rotifera > Eurotatoria > Philodinida > Philodinidae > Didymodactylos > Didymodactylos carnosus. The sequence continues at coordinate 2,459 of CAJNOQ010004258.1, read as the reverse complement.
GGCATGAACTTAAACATGGTAATTAAATATCGAAATGGAGCGTGTATGTTATTGAACTTTAAATAGCATAGATTTGATAATTCTTGAATAATAAATAGGGATTTCTCTATCCGATCCAAACAATTGACTGTTAAATAGCATAATTTTGGCCATACTCGACTTAACAGTCGAAATAAATCTTCTACTGAGCATGAGGAGATCCAAAGCGATCTCAATTGAGATAAATCATAAAAAAATGTTAAATCAAATATTATATGAACTCTTAAGCTGATTAATTGGTGCTGAACATGTTGATAAAAAGATTTAGGATCAACCCGTACAACAGCAGTTGTCGACGAAAGACGAAGACGGCTATCATTCACAATATTCATAAATCGCTCATTGAGACAGTTAAACGCTTTGTGAAGATGATAGGCATCCAGTTCTTCAAATATTAACATTAAAACATCGTCAGAGAGCTGTTCGAAACAAGTTACGTTATCAGACATGATCTAAAGTAGATAGTCTCTAATAATAAAATCTTATTTTTGAGAAAGCTCGAGTCGCCACCATTATACCAACTTTTGATTCTGAAAAAAGGTCACACATATACGCGGACTTTTTAAAAAAGCATGAAGAAAATAATTTTATCAGATCGCCAGACCTACAGTTAAGTGGCGCTAGTTTATTTGCATGCGTAAAATTAATGCACCTACCGCCTGTTTATCTGCCATTGTTTTTCATATAGAAATTAATAGAACACTGTATCGACTATTAAATCGGTCTGGATTACGTTTTCCGAAATTGATTCATTGATGCACTTGGAACACTTGTGATTAGTAGAGTCTATTATGATTTATGAAGGAGTAAAGAATGGCAATATTTTCGGCCGAAGGTAAAAAAACTGACACTGACGCTGAACTGACGCTTTTTGATTGGTCAAGTCCATAGTTACTCCAATCAAAAAGCGTCACTTCAGCGTCAGTGTCAGTTTTTTTACCTCGGGCCAATATTTTCTACTTTTTGACTTTGGCACCGTTGTTACGCAAGAACCCGTATATTACAAAAAAAAGGTAACGCTCGTCTCCATTTGCTCGGTCCCTTCCTATAGGATCATATGGGATCTTGTAAGATCCTATCGGATCCTAAAATATGATCTTGTATAATCCTATGAAATCATATAGGACCTTACAGGAAACACATCTGCCATCTTAAAGCAAGAAAGGACCTAGGATTCCTATTATAGGATCCTATGATATCCTACAATAGGAACTTATAAGATCCTCTATAATCTTATAATAGGATTTGATAGGATTTTACATGATCAGCTAGGATATCATATAGTTTATCCTACTAAGTTTATTATTTTTATTTGTTTAATTGTTCTCTGATCCCAAGTAGGCAGAATCAGGTGATTCTAAGCTGGGATAAGCCCAAGACTTGTGAGCTTTACTCGCTCACACATCGTCGAATAATATTGCGAGTTTCGATGGCTCATAGAATTTCGAAAATTCGAGCCTAAAAGAATTTTTCATTTTCTGCAATAGAGTTCTATTTATATTATAGTTACTACAAAACACGTCGATGATTGTGTTCTCGTATAGAAAAATAAAAGAAAATATAAACGAAACGAAAAAATAGGAATCCTACAAAATATTATCATAGGATTTTGTAAGAAATGCATAAGATGTCTATTTATAGGAATCCAATGGGATTTTTGCTACCGTCCTATATCAAGAATCGTATGGAATTCCTGCTGTAGGATTTTATAAGATCTCACAATAGGAATCCGATGAAATCCTATTATCAGTAGGATCCTATAGGATCTTGTAGGAACCTAGTAGGATTGTTTGACCTGGATTGACTTTTCTAACTTGGATCTGCCCAAGCGAACGCCCTTAATTGACCTTTAAATCCACGACAATGCTCAAGCCTCCCTTCGGTCGGCGTTCGCTGGGAACCTAGCTAAGACAACTTCTGGATTTTTTCTATATCCAGATGTAAGATTCGTAATCTAATATCAATATCAAAAGCAAAATCTCCAGAGGTTTAAAAATATTTCTGAATTGTAGCGCTTCCGTCGGTCGGCATTCGCAGCCAGTATAGCTGAAAAACGCTGTGAACTTCTCTGATTCCACCGAAAAAACATCTAAAAGCTAGGGTTGGTTATCATTGACCCCGAATTAGTTACCGCAAATCAATCCTCAAATCGGGACTTTGATTTAGGGATTATTTTAATGAAATATATCATACATTCTGTACTTCAGTACCATTCTTTTTCTCATTCCAGACCATATTAACAAAAATAAAACTTTCGAACTCATATCTGTTGGAGGTATTTACTTTGGATTCACTAAACACAATGAAGACAGTCTTACGATGAATCTGGTGACCAGAAAGTATCTTGGGTCACTACAACGAACAATTGAGGTAAATCTGGTGACGAGAATATATTTGGGCTCTCTATTTTTTTCTCTAGA